>JBAKBP010012202.1:0-68724 GCA_037953745.1 Lithodes maja | reverse complement strand
GAGGAGGGTGCGGAAACGCCCGGGAAACCAAAGCCCCACCCAGGGCCCTGTGCCCCTCAGCAATTATGAAGAGAAAGTTGAGGGGCAAGGGAAAAATGTGACGCTTTGGCTTCCAATCTTGGTAGATTGGGAGGTCAATCCACGGAAAAGACGCCGTCACTCGAGATCTAGAAAATATATAAGTTAAAGGAACAGTCAGAGTAAGCTATGGGTATGGCAGAGATCGCTCAGTTCTCACTCTGATAGACCAGCCCATCACCACATGACTAGAACCCAATCCTCTCAGCATCAGCTAGGAAAGGCCCTAGAAAGCTGCCTTTGGCGGGGGGATAGCTCCCCTATTTCAACCCCTTTCGGGGTCGGGCACCCGCCCCCATAAATGTTGTTGTGATCAACTAATGGACCACTTATTGGCAGAGCAAAGCACTAGCTTGCCTCAAGAAGAGAGCACAGAGGAGGAAGATTTTCGGGATGAGTTCTTTAGCAAGAAAGTCAATGGTGTGCTGACATACTTTTGCTTCAGTTGTGTTAAGCAATCCGGGAAGCCTGTCGCAGTTACCGTCAGGATTGGGCTCATACCGGAATTAAATTTATTAACAAACCTAAACTGCATGATGGAATGAAGAAACATTTTCATTCTGATGAACATAAGGTTTCCTCAGATAGATAAAAATGCAAGAATTCTTGTAGTGAAAAGAAATACTCAGAATTAGCTCCTAAGTGTACAGAAAATGTATGCACTGCCGGACACTTTCTTGCTATCCACATGTCCCAAAGATTTGTTCCTCATATGTGCCACTTGTTCATAAAGTGAATGAAAATATTTCAGTATCCACAGACAATGTTAACCCATTTGGCAAACGCCACCAATCATAAAACTGTCATCAGAGATGCACAGATATCTTACTTCCAAGCCAAATCAGAAGAAATGAAAAACAAAAATTAACAGGTTTTGTCTACCACTGGTCAGTTGCCTAGGTATATGGTGGCTTTTGACAAAGGCACTGTTCACAATGTTACGTCCTGGGATATATAAACACTGGGCTCTTTCTATTGGACTAGGTATGCGGCAACAAGCAACAACGGAAAACGCTAGATCCAACCCTTATCTATAAACCCAGGCAACAAACCACCCTAAACCGTCCAGAGTCCTGCCTGGACAACAAGGTATCCTATGACTCGGTTCCAGGGTGCACGCACTATAGACTGCTGATAGTCAGGGCCGTTTCTAGGCACAGGCGACCCAGGCGGCCGCCTGGGGCGCCATCAGGTGGAGGTGGCGCCAAATTGCTGTAAAAAATTAATAGTTTTACTAGTTTTATTCACATAAATTTTAAGTTGAAGATGTTGTAAGCAATGCAATAAGCACTACTAGCGCGAATATCAACCCCTTCAGCACCATCACATACTTTTCATAATTATCTTGTCACTTTTAGGCGATATTATTAAGTTTAGGAAGTGTCTGTAGCAATACAAAAGGCTTTTATTACTGACCATTTCTACTTAAAATCGCAATTTACCCATTCTAAGCTGTAGAAAATCGTTTAAATATAGCTAGGAAAAGAAGAAATTGGTGGTTGGTGCTGAAGGGGTTATTGATGTTTAACATTTAAAAGCAACAGCGCATTTCGAAATCTAGGGTTTTTTGGTCAAATTTAGCACTTCTGTTTTTTTAGATTCAATCTGGCAAATTTAGAAAAATTAGAGTTTGCAACGCTGGATCATTGGGTGGATTTCGTCGGCATCGTGCGTCATTCCTCACTCCAAACTCACTGTTAAGTTGTCAACTGTCAAGTTTATATCATGAAAAGGCATTCCAAGCTGTCAGGTGCAGCTAACAGAAAACGAAGAAAGGAAGAGGAGGAAAAACGGGCCCAAAGTAGAGGTATGTATGCTGTGTCACCCTGTGTGCACAAGCAACAGCGTGTTTGTTTGACTTTTCATTTGGACATCTAGCAACACACTAGGCAAAAACTGACTAATGCTAGCTAAGAAAGCCTAATAATTGGGCATTACACATGCCCAATTTTTGTGTTGCTTGAGAGAGGGTCAAATAAATTCCCTAGTCTCGACTCCCGAGATAGAAACACACTGAAATTATTTCAATGTTATATTATTCGATAGCAGCTCGAGAAGCAAAAAAATTGTGCATATGTAACCGCCCTATAGGCTAAGATGAATTTTTCTGTAACACATAATTACCACTGTACCACCATGTCCATGATATTATTGATGACTATCATGCAATATGCAGGCATGTCACATCATGTCAGAGTTAACTTATTTAAGTTCAGGTCTTGTAACATCTAACATGTAGGCCAAAGGTTAAGTAGGCTACACACGTCATCACGAGCGATTCACCTTTCACGATGTAATCGTTATGCAAGCATTGAAATATGCAAGTTTGCAACTACAAGAAGTAGTACAAGTTAATTGTAACTTGAAAGCATACATACTGCAATGTAGACAGTGACTATAGTGATAATTGTTAAGTAATTGTACTATAAATTGATGTGTGTAGGCTATATATATATATATATATATATATATATATATATATATATATTTTTTTTTTGTCCAGATGCATTGAGGAAATACCTGCAGCCACGACAGGAACCTGTGGAAGCTACTACAGAGGACTCAGAGGAAGCAGCAGCATGCAGCAGCACACCAGCAGCCAGTGAAACACATCTTCAAAGTATAGAAGTCAAAGATCCAGGTGAGCTTAAGGGTGGGATCCGGCACTATTTTCATATTTGGACTAGAGCCTTCATATGTATACAGGATATGTATATATTGTTACTCTAGCCATTAGGCTAGTCAAGCAGGCTATATAAAAGATCACACAATTAAGTTGACTTAAAGCTTCAAGGAAAAGATAGATAACGGAATTAAATTGCAGAAACAATTTAATAACAAACTAGAAGAAGTACATTTAACGTTACGTTAATTAATACAACTAATCACCCCTGCGTGAAAGAAGGTGAAAGCAAACAGTCCTCAAAACATCGTACAGGTAGACAAGATGCAGGTTTCAAAACTGCATGCGGCTACTGTAGGATCTGATGCTTAGCAAAGAAAGTAAGTTACGGATTTAGAGAACTCTTAACTCATAAGCAGGAATAAATACTAGTGATAGGCCATACAGTGTATAATGGCATAGGTATAATTAAATAAAGGCAGCAACTCGCAACATAACCACATACAGGTGTGCTTCTCACTCTTAGTCAGGCAAGCCTGCTCCGACAGTCTCTAAGCCACACCCTGACTCACAATGCTCACAAAAACGGTAAACTGTGGCACAATAAGAAGCATACAGATATGATAAACCACTAGCTGTTAATCTGCCAGGTGGCAGAGGTCTAGCCGGAAGGATATAGGCTTCGGATACCCGGGCTGAGCCACCTGCTCTAGCCTAGGGACGTTCCCAAGTCTGTGCGCCAAATTACTCTAATTGAAAGGGTGCTCTCTTGAGAGACTCAGATCCCAAGTATCTGACTCTCCCCTGGCGACCCTAAAACAAACGCAAGACGTGCTAGCGCAGTGCTGAGTGGACTAGGCAAGGGCCCTCACACAACACAACACTAGACACACAGGCAAGAAAATGCCCCCAGACTCCCACGGGTATCCTAGTAAAGTCGTGCAGGTCCACAGGACTCGCACCAGCAGACTTTACTTAAAGGATCCCAAAAAACCTCCCCTCCGGTCTAGCCCCTGCTCACCTGCCACAAGAACACACTAGCAAGCATGAAACCACCAAATATGAGACAACAAAAAAGCTTCCTAGGTCTCATTAACAATTACATCTCTGCATAAGGCCCAAAATCCTATCTAGTTATCTGAGAGCTCGTCGTTAATACAATGATAGATATAAGGTCTATCAAGGGGATGGGGTAATTAAATAGACTGGTGAAGTAGTGGAAAGAAGGTATACAAAGTAAGAGAGAAAGTTTCTAAGTGGGGTTGAGGGGGATAGATATCAAGGGGGTCCGAAGGGTACGACAGTGAGGTGAGCTCTGAGTCTTGAATCTGTCTGGACCCCACCCTAGGCATGCGAAATACATCCCATGCTTGGCAACACTCAACACCGTTGCCGGGTCAAAATCCTCTACCCCTTGCGTGAGTCGAAACTAAGCCTAACGTTGCGATTAATTGGCAACAATCAGGCTCGTCCCAAGCTAGTCTGTCCGCGCCCGCGCGAAGCAACGTACCCCAGCCGGTCTCTCTCTCCCGCTCGTCTCCTCCCACTCTCACTAGACTTACATCTTATATATAATAATGAAACAATCAACTATCGAGAATAAAATATACTAAGATGCGTTGGTTAAGAATAAGGGCAGCTTCAAGCTGTGAAACAACATAAGAATATCCCAGACATTAGTTACATTGTCGTAGGATATATACTAAGGAAAAGCCGGCCGGCCGGCTGCCGCCAGCCGGTTTCTAAACGGCTGGGTAGCCGACCCTCGTGCATGCCCGCACGTGGCTACTATGCAGGAGCGTCACAACAAAGACTCCCAACGCCAGGCAATAGTTATGACCGCGATGGGCTGGTCTATCAGAGTGAGACCTGAGCGATCTCTGCCATACCCATAGCTTACTCTGACTGTTCCTTTTACTTATATATTTTCTAGATCTCGAGTGACGGCGTCTCTTCCGTGGATTGACCTCCCAATCTACCAAGATTGGAAGCTAAAGCGTCACATTATTCCTTTGCCCCTCAACTTTATCTTCATAATTGCTGAGGGGCACAGGGCCCTGGTGGGGCTTTGGTTTCCCGGGCGTTTACGCACCCTCTCAGCTCCCCGCCATGGAGTGGCTTCGGTCACCCAGGCTTTATGTGGTCGGCAGGGAGGGTTCTGTGGGGGCGCTCGTTTATGGCCTTGGCCTTACTCGGGGCCTTGGGGCTGTTCGGCCAGGCAGCTTGAGGAACAACAACAACAACAACAACAACTAAGATACATCAGCATGGGTCCCCCAGAAGAGTCTCTCCTCTCCGTTGCGGTCATTAAAGATGCAACTTCATATGGTGCATGCAAGCACATCACTGATGAAGCATCTAAAATAATAGCCACTAATCGCATTGCATTATTTTGCAGCGATAATAAAGCCGTTCATGCAGGCTCAATTTCCGGAGTAGCGGAGAGGATGAAGACATATGAAAACTACTCACCAAAAGTAATTCGTTTGGAGGACATGTGTCACAATGCTGAACGCTTCATGTTTCCATCTAAGCCAGACCCGGGTGAAGGCTGGGTAATTGACACTATTAGAAAGTGTAATAACCTAGTTAACACTGTGCTGTCTCACTCACTTATATCCAAAATTATAAAAGATTATGAGTTACAGCAGATTGAAGATGTACAGTTTCATGCTTTTCAGAAGACTGTGAAAACTAGGTTCACCGAATATGGTCACCTTAGTTTAAGCAGTATACTGAAGAATTTAGAAATCATGTACAAAGTCCTCCTGACTATTGCCTATGGTGACTCAGGATTCGATGGGCTGACCCGAGAGACTGCCAAAGGGTTGCTACACTTGATCGCAGATGAAGTGTTCATTGCTAGGACCTTTTTGATATATAATATCCTTTCTGGCAGTCTCTAAGCTAGAGAAGGAGGCCCAAAAACAAAAGTTTGGCACCTTTGAGTTTGTCAGAGCTAGGGATGCATTGAAGCGATCTCTACTGTTATTGAAACAAGATGGCTTAAAGGCTGTCAAGCAGATAGTAGACACAGGTGTGTTTGAGTACTCCTACAGTCACAAGAATAGAAAACACACTGTTCATTTAGACTTGAAAGCCTTGGAGGCTGTATGCAGGCCATCCCGTACACACATGACTGGCATCCAATGTTGGAATGGGTATCAGGGATGGCTTTAACAAATGTTAGACAGGTTTGATGAATATCTACCTGTTCCTGAGGTCATCGACCCAGGGTGTCATTCCATTTAAGTTTGATTGTGTTACTAGTTGCTGACACCAAGCTTTTACTAGTAATATCTGTCTGGCGTTACCGTAGAAGCGCGGACGAGCTCTATGGGGGTCCGGGGGTATGCCCCCCTGGATTTTTTTTTAAATTAGCGTGCCAAAAACAGCATTTCCTGGCATCTAAAGACAGCTAAAAGGACTAACAAAGGACTGAAAAATACTGTTAAAAACCACTTTTCTAGTATGATAATATCTAAGAGCACACCTTTGCTTATCATGACCATGGTCCGTATGTTACTTGGTAAGGTGTCGAACCAAGAAAATATGTTGATAGTATAATTATCAAATTTAGTCGTGGGCCGTGGCATAATCAGTAGAGCATCAGCTGCGGGCGGATCGCGCCCGCACTGTCAGAATGTTGTTAGATGTCAATTTGACGTAGCGATTCTTGACAACGCCTAATGTTAATGGCCACCCCTTCTCGGGAATTACGGCGTCTGGCATAATTTTTGTTTACTATATTATTATATACTGTATATACCGATATATAATTCCCAATGGGCGACACGCTAATCTGTGCCACTTGCAGGTGGCGAATTCGCCATCAGATAGGCCTACATATATATACTGGTATATGAAATTGGACTGTTGTGGCCATTTTATCCTTCCAAACATAGGAGAAATGGGCATAATGTACATCGTAATATTAAATTTTCAAGATGTAATGATACGGTTTTGAATAGTCTCTCATTTGCTTTCCTATTCACCAAGATATTTCTCTGTACAGGTAGTGTGGGATAGTTTCGTTTTATACAGTAATGACTTTCACTTATTACAGTCCACATTTTTATTTTTCAGATAAGAATGGTATGATGAGTATTCATATGGGGAAGAATCCGCTCAAGGTTTGGCGGAGAACAAACAGGCAATAACACCAGCTACTCAAATGAAGTCTACAGAATGTAACATTTAAAAATAAAAATTACCAGTACCATAGTCGATTAAACAAAAATATTAATGGAACCTAAAAAAAAACATATTTCATTTCAGCCTTTTTGTATGGCCAGAATATATTACAGTACAGTTCAACCTCACGTAGCAGTCCTATATCTTCTAACCATGTTATGTAGACAAATAATAATGAAAGCTATTGTCATTGTTCTTGACTTTGTAAACAGCTGTAAGTTGCTTAACACTAGATTAGCGGGCTAGCGGTTTATTTATATGTACCGCCTAGCGGGGTGTTTTTAGCCAAAATAGGGCTGTTTACGTGATCATTTTCATGCCTAAATAAGACCCAGAGCGTAAAACAAGTATCTATCCCTGAAAGGGCATAAACAGAGCTTTCCAATGACACCATAACGATCCTTTTATGATGGCTAGTTTTCTTGCAACAACCGTGCAACGCGAGTGCAAAAAGCATGTAATTCGGCACTTTCCCCATACAATTCCGTATATAGCGAGTGAGAGAGGGAGGGAGGAGGTGGGATTCGTGTCAGTAGGTTCGCCGCGGTGGTCTGGAGCAGTCATACGCTCGCTACTCTCCTGCCACCACTTGTCTCTCTCTCTCAGCAACATTACGTGCTGAAATTGCCACACGACCTATGTCGAGCGCCGCCAGATAGTCCAGATTTATTATACTCGACTTATGTTGCGTGCCGACACTTAGGGGTTAAAACTGAAGATTTGGTTTTCAAATATTTTATATTCAATATTTTAATATTCATAAATATTAGCATTACACATTGCTGCACTCCACACATGAATTCATAGTAAAATACCAAACTGTGCAGCATACAATTCAAGTGAATGATATTGACATAATTAAATATAAATGGTTAAACACCAATTTACTGTATATATTAATACAGAATACAAGATAAATACATACTGGTATGCCACATGATATCTGCTCAGAGCAGGCCTGCATTTTATCTGACAACCCACACTATAAATGATTTGCTTATGTACACATTCCTAAATGAGGGAGCGTAATTTGGATAGACATAAATTATATTGGGTGGGTATGAACAGTATCTGCCTTGTTTGGGCTGATGGGGCCTCAGTCAGTGTTGCCCCCTTCAAAGGCCTTAGTCAGTGCTGCTACGGTGTCACCCCCTCTCGGCGAGTCCGTCATCGTCGCTGTAGTGAATAGAAATCGAGATTGCAGCTGGTCCCAGTAGTGATGTGAAGCTTCATTTATCACTCATGCAGCCCGATTCCACTATCTAGGTGTCCCCCTTAGTGCAGGTCCTTTAATGTTCATGGAGTTCACGAGAATGGACAGTTTTCATTATCACTGAAATTAATATCAATACTCTCATCTAGATCAATCTGATCGTCTAGTTCTTTTATTTGACATTCTATTTCACTACTGCTGATGATTACCTCCTCAAAAAGTAAACATGGCAGTAGATTTTTGATAGCATCTTTTATTAATTTAAAATATACCCCATACCCTTCATGATTAAAATGAACCCCATCTTTACAGTAGTGATATTTTTCTTTAATAGCATGAGTTGTGTGAATAGTGGTTACTGCCCTCCTCAGGCCACTATTCAAACCACTAGCTATTGTGTGATAGCGAGCACAGTCCATTCCTCTTGGATTTGGCCTATTAGGGACCTCACAGACTAAGACGGGAATCTTGAAGGAATCCAGCTCGTCCACAATACTCCGCATATAGTGCCTGATGATTTGGTTTTTTTAAGTATTATTGATGTCATTACCTCCTAGCTGGAGAATCACGACATCAGGATCACGAGAAACAATATCCTGCATGTGTTTTTTCTTGTAAATTTTGTCGGCAGTCATACCACCTATTCCCGAAAACATCACCCTCCACTCTCTAGGAAAAAGAGATCTGTGCCTCGCTGCTCTCTTGTAGCTGACATGGGATGACCCAGCCAGAATTACAAGAGGTTGAGATGTGTTGCTCCTAGTTGTGTCACCCATAGTTATTATTTGCCTAAAAAAGTATTGAAAACTATTTTAGTAACTACAACTACAGTAATATGCAATGTATTTAATAACATTAGATTTCAAACAAGGTACCAGTACTCTGCAGAAAGTCAAGTACCGGTAACCACAAAATGAGATATAGATAAACTTTCAAATAAATGCTTGCATGACTTCAAATGGTAATGTGTATTATGTGCACCAATTATAAACTCTAATATACTCTACTTAGTGCAACTTTATGATCCGACTACAAATAATTACTGAAGAGCCTGCCTTTTTCACAACTAGGAAATCTATTACAGTACCATCTTCAATAGTCAATCTTCAATACTATGATTAGTAATGTATTCCTTGTTGCCTTTTCCTAACCACCTATAATAATAATAATAATAATTATAATAATAATAATAATAATAAGCATGTTACTTATTTCTCACAAGCGCCAATTTTCCCGCAGAATTCACTGGCGCTCGAAAACCAAAAAACAAACACAAATCGCTTAAATCAATGCAACACAAAACCTATAGTCCTATACGCATCACCCAGCCACTAGCATTGGCAAATAGCCTACACCCTATAGCCCTCCATGATGACACCCCTCTCGAGATCATAGCTTCTTTCAAAGAGAAAAGTCTTAAGTTGTCTCTTGAAGCACTCAACAGAACTTAGTTGTTAGTGGCAGTCTGTTATATAACCTTGGGGCCATGTAAGAGAATGATCTCTCAAAGAAAGATGACTGCCGGAAAGCCCACGGCTCATCAAGACGGGGGTCATCATCATGGCGCACGACTACACCATGGCGTGCCGGTGGACAACTTGGCTCACTTTTTTGTTAGTGGTGTCCCCAATCAATCCTTTTACAACAGATACAATTCTAATTTAAAGTACTAAAGCTTGAATTGAGCCTAGAAAAAGTTAAATTACATGTATTGACTTATTTTATCCTGATGTAGAATAAGAGAAAACAAAAATATTGACTTGTGAAGTTAAGAATGCGCTCTTGCTCTGAAAGGATTAACGAGGCCTAAGCCACTCTAGTACTACAGGTCCCGCTACTAAATATAAGCTTATCATAGGGTGCGCCTTTGCAAGCACATACAAATATTTTGCAATCTAAATTTCATGTAGATTGAAAGTCTTGAGAAAAAAATCCATCATTTTACAAACTGATAATGATCATAGTTAATATCCTAATTAATACAGAACTGATACTATACATGATATAAACAAGGTGTCGAAAATGATGTCGCCACACATACTGCCATACTGGAGCAGGTGACTCCGCACAAAACTCCAACAGAGATTCAGGAGTTGACTAAAAGTTAAAGTAACGAAGCTTTACCAACAAGCTGAGAAAGAAAAGCTTGAATCCGATGTTTGCAAACTTGTCTTCTCACCGGGCTACACCCGTTTCTTACACGATATTATTATTCATGATATTGGGAAGGTACCGAATGCTTCTTGCCATATTTAAATCATACGGTAAACCACTCTACTAAATTCAGAGTTAGTTAGTTATGTAGAGCAGATTAACCAGACCACTGAGCCCCATACTGAACTCTCATAGTACCGTAAAATGCGGTAACTTTCGGACAAGAATCTATCTATCTATCTATTGCCAGACGCCTTACTCCCCTTACGAGGGTGGCCATACACAGAATGCCCCCAAGCGGACCTATTCCCTGTGAGAGGGACAACCCGAGCCAGTTTAGTGAAGGACTTACAGGATTGACCACTCAATTCAGGATCCGTCCGACTCCGAGGCCCTCTGTGTATCTTGATATCTTGTTAGCACTATTTTTCTACAGTGGTGTTCGGCTAATCCATCCACTAACCTGCCTTACCCTTAGGTAAGCAGTACGGATTTGTATCAGGTTTACTCCCCTAGACAGGTTGCCAACCAAGGCTGACGAGTCCCATCCACCCGGATTTGTATAAGGTTGTCTCCCCTAGATGAGAAGATTTCTATTTATTATTTGTAAGAATAGCTGTGGAAGAAAAGAAGAAAGCATATAGAGAGTGGTTGGGTAGTAGAGGGAATGAAGATTCCGAGAGACAGAAACGAGCGAGGTACGTGGAGAGTAAGGAGGGTGGTGAAGAGAGTAGTGAAGGAAAGTAAGAGAAGAGTAGATGAGGAATTTGGAAGGAATCTGAGTGTAAAATGGAGGGAGAGTAAGAAACTGTTCTGGAAAGAAGTCAAGAAAGTTAGGGAAGGTAGCAAGGGAAACAGTAAGGGTGTGAAAGATAAGAATGGGAGAATGCTAGCCGAGAAGCAAGAGAGAGTCGAAAGATGGAGGGAGTACTTCAGTGAGTTGCTAAATGAAAGGAATGAAGAGCCAGCAAACATAGCTGGATATGGTATGGGAGGGAGAAGAAGAGAAGTAGTGGAGGAGGAGGTGGGGATCAGGAGGTCAGAAGTGTGGGAAGCCATGAAAAGAGTGAAGTTGGGGAAAGCACCAGGAACAGATGGAGTGTGTGGGGAAATGTTGAGGTATGGTGGTGAGATAGTGATAGAATGGGTATGGAAAATGTGCAAACTAGCATGGGAGAAGGGGAGTGCACCCGATGCCTGGAAGACTGGCATAATAGTCCCCCTATATAAGGGCAAAGGGGAAAGAGGAGTGTGTGGTAACCACCGAGGAATATGTCTTCTAAGCGTAGTAGGGAAGGTATACAGTAGGGTAGTGATTGAGAGAGTGAGAGTGAGAACGGAGAAATGGATAGGCGACGAGCAGGGAGGCTTTAGGAAGGGGAAGAGGATGTGTAGATCAGATTTTACCCTGAATTGTGTTGTGGAGAAGTATCTGGAGAAGAAACAAAAGGTGTATGTTGCCTTTATGGACTTGGAGAAGGCCTATGACAGAGTGGATAGAGAAGGTTTGTGGAAAGTACTTAGAATATACGGAGTAGAGGGCAAGTTGCTGAAAGCAGTGAAGAGCATGTATGAGGGTGCAAAGGCGGCAGTACGTGTGGAGAGTGAGCAGAGCGAGTTCTTTGACCTGAATGTTGGTTTGAAACAGGGGTGTGTGATGTCCCCGTGGTTGTTTACTGTATATATGGATGGAGTTATGAAAGAAATACTATCAAGAGCAGTGGATGTTGGTGTATCGCTGAAAAGGGAGGGAATTGAGTGGAAGCTACCTATACTGCTGTTTGCGGATGATACAGTTCTGATGAGTGATAATGAATGGGAGTTGCAGGGTCTGGTAAATGAGTTTGGAACAGTGTGCGAAAAACGGAATTTGAAGGTAAATACGGGGAAGAGCAAGGTTATGGTCTTCGAAAGGGGTGAAGTCACAGAGTGTGAGGTGAAGCTGAACGGTCAGGCTATGGAGATCGTCAACTCTTTTAAGTATCTGGGCAGTGTGTTGAGTAAAGATGGGACGATGGATGAAGAGGTGCGGGAGAGGGTACAACAGGGGAAGAGGGTTGTAGGAACGCTAAAAGCAGTAACAAGAAATAGGGTGGTCAGTATGGAAGTGAAGAAGTCCTTGCATGACAGTGTGGTAATCCCGACACTGACTTACGGAAGCGAAGCATGGACGTTGGTTGAGAGACTCAGACCAAGAGTGAGAGCAGTGGAAATGAATTACTTGAGGAGTGCGTGCGGAATTACATGGAGGGATAGACAGACTAATGAGGAAGTAAGAAGGAGGTGTGGTGTGGAGGTAGATGTGCTGGAAAGTGTGAAAAGGAACAACTTGAGATGGTTCGGCCATATGGAACGTATGGAAAGCAAGAGAATGACTAAGAGGGTGTACGAGAGCGAGGTGGAGGGACAGAGGGGGAGAGGTAGACCGAATATGAGGTGGAAGGATGGAGTGAGGAACTATATGAATGAAGGCGGTGCTGGTTGGGGGGAGGGGCGTCGACTGACTGGGGACAGAGGTGCATGGGGGCGGTTCGTTCGTGGCCACCCCTTCGGGGATCACGGCGTCAGGCAATAGATAGATAGATAGATAGAAGACTTCTGGTAGTCAAAGAGATTACAAAACATGTGGTGATGGGCTGGTCTATCAGAGTGAGAACTGAGCGATCTCTGCCATACCCATAGCTTACTCTGACTGTTCCTTTTACTTACCGTATATATTTTCTACATCTCAAGTGACGGCGTCTCTTCCGTGGCTTGACCTCCCAATCTACCGAGATTGGAAGCCAAAGCGTCACATTCTTCCTTTGCCCCTCACCTTTCTCGTCATAATTGCTGAGGGGCACAGGGCCCTGGGTGGGGCTTTGGTTTCCCGGGCGTTTCCGCACCCTCCTCAGCTCCCCGCCATGGAGTGGCTTCGGTCACCCAGGCTTTATTGTGGTCGGCAGGGAAGGTTGTGTAGGGGCGCTCGGTTATGGCCTTTGCCTTGCTCGGGGCCTTGGGGCTGTTCGGCCAGGCAGCCTGGGGAACAGCAACAACGACAACACCAAAAAAAAAAAAATGCCTTACACGTATTTATACCCAGTAAAATACAACAATTTGTTTAAAGGCAGCAAAGCTATTGGATTGCAAAGTATAAAAGCCAAGGATATAGGTATATATGATGTACTGTGCATTCATTACACTGTATTTAGGGGAATCCATTTCAGTAATAAGCACTAATGTCATGCATAGAGCCATAAACCATTACATCTATAACCAATAATTAAAAAGCATGCAGCATGCATCATATCAGTAAAAATGTCAGACTGTCTTTGTCAAAGTATACACAGTAAACTGATTCACAATAATGCTTATTTTTATAACTACTGTATTTTATGTATTTGACAAAATAATGTGTTACAATCACCTTTAGACATTTTTTAAAGATATTTTACATTACTTAAAATGTGTGAAGCCGCAGGACAGTCATTTAAAAAAAGCACCTAGTAAAAGGAATTCAAAATACAAATCAAATTATATGAATAGAGCTGATATAATATAAGTTTCTTATATATTTCTATTCCCAAAAGCAGCTTGGCGTACTATATTGGGTTGGGGAAATAACATAACAAACTCAAGTTTCTCTTAGCTCTAAGCAAAGGTAGGCTACATGAAGTCTATGAAAGAAGAATCTGGTTAGAAGAACTTCACAATAAACATTAAATTGAATTTAAACCTTGAAAACAGAGCACTAGCTCATATAACAATGTGTGGGTAATGCATATATGAGTAAATTGATACCAAAAAATTGCCGGGCACAATGACAAATATATACCGAAAACCTGCGGTGCAAAATAACAAATATCTGTAATTTGATACAAAAAACCTGCCGCGCATGACAACTACAGTATCTGTAAATTCTATCTATCTATCTATTGCTGGACGCCTTACTCCCCTTACGAGGGTGGCCATACACAGAATGTCCCCAAGCGGACCTATTCCCTGTGAGAGGGACAACCAGAGCCAGTTTAGTGAAGGACACAGGATTGACCACTCAATTTAGGATCCGTCCGACTCAGAGGCCCTCTGTGTATCTTGTTAGCACTATTTTTCTACAGTGGTGTTCGGCTAATTCATCCACTAACCTGCCTTACCCTTAGGTAAGCAGTACGGATTTGTATCAGGTTTACTCCCCTAGACAGGTTGCCAACCAAGGCTGACGAGTCCCATCCACCCGGATTTGTATAAGGTTGTCTCCCCTAGATGAGTTGCCGACCAAGGCTAACGAGTCCCATCCACCTGAGTAAATTGATACCGAAAATCTGCTGCGCATGATGACAATTATGTGTAAATTGAAACCGGTACCGAACACATGTCGTGCATAGTGTTACGACCGGCACTACGAAATAAACAAGGGCACTCAATATTGGACTAGATGATAGGCTATATCTGCAACAACGGTACGCTAATTCCAAACCCTCGAACTATTACGCCGGTGAACAAAACACTTAAAACCCTCCAGAGTTAATCTACTGGATAGCGGGGTATCAATTAACTGGGTTTTAGTGCACTTCTACAAAGGCTTACCGATGACGGCAAAGCCTACTCACAACAGGAGTACTTTACGTTAATAAAATACTCTTAAGTAATAACAATGCTTGAATAAACTATGATAAGATTTAATAAAGGAGTATATGCTTTGTTAACTTTAGTGTGAGTCTGTATTCAACACTAATCTCTACAATGCTCTATGAAAACACTGAAAGTCTAGTCCTACAGCAATCAGATAAAGAATCTTCTGAAAACGTCTGATGCTCTAAGAGGCTCGTTAATATAGAACAGAAATAATGCAGGGGCAGGACACCAAAGCGTGTATCTTAAATACACCAACAAGTAGGATACATATTATATATAAAACAAGGGAGTGCAACAACTCTGACAGCCCTAATAATCGCCACTCAAAACAGTACTTCCTTAGCCAACGTAACAGCCAAACTGGGTTGTGCACTATGCATCAACCTAGGCTAAAATAAGGTGTGAATAATTCCTAAAGCATATACAATTAAAGTTAATAAGCACGATGCTGTCTTTCTCACTAATAAAGTCTAGCAGTGGCATAAAAAGGTACTAAGAAGCTAAGCCGAGCGCAAGCATGCTCGTAGCCTACTGCCTCCCCTTGACCAGATTTCCCTTATGTTACGTTAAGTGACTTGGAGGCTCTCTTGGTAAGTCCAGATCTCTAGTATCTGGTCTAGCCCTGGCGCTCCACAAAGGTCAACAAAATGAGGTAGCAATCATACAGGTGAGAGTAGGCAAAAGCCCTTCACTTGTATACTGCTACACTCGCAAAGGAAAATATGCACAAGGGTTACAGGCTAGCTTGCTTCGTCGATGTTGTACAGGCTCTGACTTGCCACATACATAACTCAGACAACGACCAAAGATACCTTCCACTGTTTAGCATTAAATAATAAGAGAGAACAGCCCAATAATTAAAAGCACCCCAACACTATGGTACCATTTGACTATGACTCTAATAATCCCTAAAACTATTGCATACATATATGGAGAGCTGGTGCTGGTAATACGACTGGCCGACTATGGAAGCCGTATGCAGAACCAGAAGGGATAAGTAATTGAATAAAGAGAGAAGTATGAAACCGAAGAAGTTCAGAGAGAGAGATAGTAGTATAGAGGGTAATATGGGAGACAGAATTGCAAGGGACATGTAGGACCTAGCACACCAAGCCTAGCTCTGCAGGAGACACAAGGATAGGAGCCCGGACCACCGTCTCAGGACCGCGGCCGCCAATCACAGACGACTAAGTCATGAAGAGCAAGCATTCTATGACGTCGACAGGGCCGCCGGCCAATCACGGGCGTGGGAAACTCCTCGGAGCGCGGGAGGCAAACGTACATATACACGCACAAACTACCACCACACTGCCTACCCCGCTCTCTCTCTCCTTAACTTCACACCATGCATCTTATATTCTAGCAATGATATAAAATACTTCTAAGTGTCACAGACAAGAATAAAGATCACCACTGATCTGTCTGTGACAACATGTACTCTATGAAAGAAAGAACATCGTTCTACGATTATTGTAGCCCATATCACTGCCCTGGCGAGCGCTAGCGAGTCACGAGCGCATTCTGGCAAGCTGGCCAGCGTAACACCCCGCCCAAGATGTGGGACGTTTCAGCCACAGGCGAACCCCACATCTGACCAGACAGAATACCCATCAACCCCGCATCACCTAGCCACTCTCCCAAGTTGTGAAAACAAGGCACAATCACAAACATAAAACACTGCATTATAAAAACAATCTGCACAACACTTCCCCAAAATAATAGCATCATAATAATTATATCACGCTCAACGAGCAAGCTTCACCAAGCCTAGCCTACTAAGACAACAACTCAGAGTGTCTTAGATGCTTGCTGTGATATACTGCACTTATATACTATCAAAAAGAAAGGTTTTTTTATGTGAGGTTTTCATATATTTTAATAGTGTTTTTGGCGGCATTGCGCTACAGTGGCAAGCCTAGTTTTTCTCCACTCTCAACACACACTGACTGAACGGCGAGGGTTCTCCTGCAAACAAACCCTCCTGTGACAAACAATCAGCCAAAACATTATCAGTGCCCTTAGCATGCCACACATCCAACTTGTGTTCCGGCAGCACAACAACACCTGACACTGATAAACTGCCCAGTTCATCGCAAGACTGGCACTTCTCTTCGCTCTTTCCGGCAACGGGGCCTGCCAATAACCTTTCACTAGTTCTACCTTCGTGATAGGCGATCCAGCCCCGAGGCGGTCTATGGTGTCGTCAACTCTCGATAAGGTATAGGCGTCTGTCAGGGATAATTCACACCCACTCTTGCAATCAACACACACACTGATCTTGCCACTTAACACAGGTTGCAAAGTTACAGGCAACGACCACTCACGACATTCCTTATCCCTCAGACCCTTCGTCAACACATAATCCAGCTATGCATGCACCACAGGGTGTAGAGCAGGATTTATACAGTAGGGAATTAAACTGAGCCTTGCACTGCCTCCAGCCTCCATGTTGGATTCTACCCCATACATCAGGCCTGGAGAATGAACAAACATGCTAAAGTACTGCCATAGCCTAGTAAACAACTGCCTGGCACTGTCTCCAGCCTCCATGTCGGATTCTACTCCGTACATCAGGCCTGGAGAATGAACAAACATGCGAATGTACTGCCATAGCCTTGTAAACAACTGCATTGCACTGTCTCCACGAACAACATGCCTAGTGCCCTCCCACAACCCAGCCGAGACCGCAGCTTCTAACCTGTAGTCTCCCTCCTTCTCCACCTTCGTCCCTAGAACAGCCAGGTCATGAGAGGGACCATTAGTACCACCTGTGCAGTCACTCCCATAGTTCATTATGGCTAAGGCTTCCCCACCGATACCGTACATGCGCACCCCCGCATTCCTTGCAACTACATCTGCCTGCGCAGCATCACCGCCTTCAGCGACATGGCCAGATACAGTCGGTCTATGGTAGGGCTGTTGCATTTCACTAGAGCAGCATTGGGAGGCTATACGATCGCTGGGCGCATCCACTCCACAGCCAACCTCGCCAATCTGCTCAATCTCCTCCTAACCACCATACTTGGCAGCCATGGGTCGACCCTGACCTGGCAACCATGCCAAAGCCTCGTCGCCCACCTTGAACCATTGAAACAACGAGGCCAACGGTTTACCGACGCTCAAGTGACCTGCCGGCGGAACCTCGTGCACCGCTTGAGTTGCGAGGCCTGGGTGCTCGGCACAAACAGTGGGGTATGGACCGATCAGGTGCTGGAGCGCTGCACACTGCTGCTCAGGCAGGTGCTCTAGCGCATCCACAGCCACCTGACTCGTAACCCCCGCCCACTGCTCCACCGAGACATGATAATCCCGACTCTCCTCCACCTGTGCCCCCCTCTCCTTCTCCACCTTGGCCGCTGCAGACCAACGCAGGGACAGTAGGCTGCTCAGGTGGTTGCCTCACAAACTCCTCTAACAGGTTCACCTGACATGCTTCCCCGTCCTCGAGTTCAGTAGCCCCGTTCCCACAACTCTCCTCCACCTGGGAACTACTCTGTCGCGGAGTGCCATCACGCCCTACCATGACCCTAGGGGGGACAGGTTCTGGGGCCACTCCGGAGCTCACCTTTGGGTCAAGTACCGAGTCACCAAGGAGTGTCGCTGGGTCCAAACTCTCAACCCGACTACCAGCCTCGACTTTCTCCTTCCGACCCTTCCTCCGCTGGTCATAAACTTGGGTACTAGGCTGTGACACCTGAACGGACTGAGATCTCTCAAGCCCCTCTTGCTCCTCCCTACTCGTGTCGGCCGCCCTCTTGGCAACGACTAAGGATGGAACCTCGGAAGTGGGCACCCGCAAAGTCATTACCAAGAAGGAGGTCGACCCCCTCAACTGGCAACTTCTCCACCACACCCACATCCAACTCCTGTGTCACACCGTCCACCTCAAGCTCCATTCTGACCAGCGGGTAAGACCGCGTAGCATTGATGCCTTGAACCACCACAACCCGAGCCACGTTAACAGGCTTGCCAGTGATATTCTTAACAAGTGTCTCGGAAGCGCCTGTATCACGCAATAACTCAAGCCTATGCTTCACACCAGCCCACCTCACAGTGCCGTGCCCCCTATGACCACAAAAAGCATCACAGACGGGTGACGAGCCCTCCTGCTGCTTCTGCACCGACTGTGACTCCGCAACCGACGTATTACCCCTGGCAAACGCGGAAGACCTCAAAGACACACCGATGTTGCTCACTAGTGACACCATTGCTGTAGGCGGTGTGCTCGAACATGAGCGCGCAATATGCCCCTTCTCATGACACTTGAAACATTCCACCTCACTCTTGGACTTCCTCTGAGGTGAGGAAGGGCCCTGGCCTTTCTTAAACGGGAAGGGTTTCGACTTGGGTTCATAATTGGCCACAGTACTCTTACATGGATAATTATATGTTGTGTCATTAATTCAGGGGGGTGGAGTGGTACACCCCTTGTTACCTGCCTCAGCTCTCTGTGCAGACCCGCACCCGCGAATCAATGACAACCTGAGGTCAGCCAGCTCAGCCGCCTCTTGTAGAGTTTTCGGTCGCTTTTCTTTAATGTTAAGAGTCAAGTCACTGCCAGTACATTTAAAAAATTGTTCCAGCAACACTAGTTGTTTTACTGAATCAAAAGTAGTTGCCTTCTCCGACCTTAACCAATTTCCAAATGCATCTGACAGCTCTCTAGCGTGTTCCTGGAAAGTACTCTCCTTTCTTTTTGGAACTGCACCCGCGAATCAATGACAACCTGAGGTCAGCCAGCTCAGCCGCCTCTTGTAGAGTTTGCGGTCGCTTTTCTTTAAGGTTAAGAGTCAAGTCACTCCCAGTACATTTAAAAAATTGTTCGAGCAACACTAGTTGTTTTACTGAATCAAAAGTAGTTGCCTTCTCCGACCTTAACCAATTTTCTAATGCATCTAACAGCTCTCTAGCGTGTTCCTGGAAAGTACTCTCCTTACTTTTTGGAACCGCCCTAAACTTCAGCCTATAGGTCTCTGGCTGTAGCTCATACGCCCTCAGGACAGCCTCTTTCAACAACTCATAATTCACACAGGAATCTAGGGGTAAAGCATCGTACGCCTTGAGTGCTGTCAATCGTGAAGAAACGAGGGCTGCCCACTTCTCCTCGGGCCATTGGTGCTCCTGGCACTTTTTTCGAACCGGAGAAAAAATTCTGTAACTCCTAACTCATCAAACACTGGAACCAACTTAAGTAGATGCGACAGGGACTGGTCATGGGCTCGACCACCCTGGGCGACCCTCTTCCTCGTCACCTCTACATGAGTTTTCTCTTGGTCAACATCGGCACAATACCTCTCAGACTCAAACTTGCGCTCAGACTCTCGCTCCCTGAGCTCAGCCTCATACTTCCGCTGCTCGAGCTCAGCCCTTCGCTGCTCAAGCTCAGCCTCATGCTTTCGCTGCTCAAGCTAAGCCTCCTGCTTAGCCTGTCGCTCCTGCTGCTGAAGTTTGGCGAGCTCGAGCTGAAACAACATCTCGGCAGACAACCCTTGAGGAGGGGGTGCTACTATCGGGGACCCACCCTGTGAATCACCTAGAGGCATACCCAACCGCCAGCGGGCATCGGCCTGCGGGAACGTACCCGGCTCCGGAGCCCGAGGGGGCGCCATGATACGAGTCGAGTGGAATGGGGGCTGGGCCGAAGGTGCCCCAGCTCCCGCTCCACCCGAAACCCCATGCACCCACCCAGCACACAGGCAGCCAGCTCACTTCTCGACATGCCGCTAGTACCGGAAAACCCAAGACTGTGGCCACACACTGCAGTCCGTATCGGTCTAGCCCCGCCACCCGGTCCGCCGACATAGGTTTCCCCAAAAAAATCTGAGCATCCTCCTCACGGTTCACCACCCGAGCGCCGCTTAACAACTCCACCTTCTCCACCTCCTCGCCTGCCTCTCGCACTGTGCCCTCACTATGCTCAGACCCGTCCAGTGACATGATGGAGTCAACAAAAAAATATTCTCAAGTCCAGACAAAAAAATAGCCAAACTCTTGCGTAGCTTTATTCACCAAAAAATATTCAAAGATGTTCTTGAGTGCAATACTAGGTCACCAATAACTCCAACAAGTTCTATGTATCCTCAAAACAATGTCTACTGCCAACAATGCGAGAAATAAATTCAACCCCCAAATGGCAATAAGATTTCTCCAAAAAAAAAAATGCAATATTCAGTTCACTATATTCTGGTCTAAGGTCGCCATTTGTTACGACCGGCACTACGAAATAAACAAGGGCACTCAATATTGGACTAGATGATAGGCTATATCTGCAACAACGGTACGCTAATTCCAAATCCTCGAACTATTATGCCGGTGAACAACACAAACCCTCCAGAGTTAATCTACAGGATAACGGGGTATCAATTAACTGGGTTTTAGTGCACTTCTACAAAGGCTTCCCGATGACGGCAAAGCCTACTCACAACAGGAGTACTTTACGTTAATAAAATGCTCTTAAGTAATAACAATGCTTGAATAAACTATGATAAGATTTAATAAAGGAGTATATGCTTTGTTAACTTTAGTGTGAGTCTGTACTCAACACTAAACTCTACAATGCTCTATGAAGACACTGGAAGTCTAGTCCTACAACAATCAGATAAAGAATCTTCTGAAAACGTCTGATGCTCTAAGATACTCGTTAATATAGAACAGAAATAATGCAGGGGCAGGACACCAAAGTGTGTATCTTAAATACACCAATAAGTAGGATACATATATATATATAAAACAAGGGAGTGCAACAACTCTGTGACAGCACTAATAATCGCCACTCAAAACAGTACTTCCTTAGCCAACTTAACAGCCAAACTGGGTTGTGCACTATGCATCAACCTAGGCTAAAATAAGGCGTGAATAATTCCTAAAGCATACACAATTAAAGTTAATAAACACAATGCTGTCTTTCTCACTAATAAAGTCTAGCAGTGGCATAAAAGGTACTAAGAAACTAGGAAGGGCGCAAGCATGCTCGTAGCCTACTGCCTCCCCTTGAACAGATTTCCCTTATGTTACGTTAAGTGACTTGGAGGCTCTCTTGGTAAGTCCAGATCTCTAGTATCTGGTCTTGCCCTGGCGCTCCACAAAGGTCAACAAAATGAGGTAGCAATCATACAGGTAAGAGTAGACAAAAGCCCTTTACCGGTATACTGCTACACTCGCAAAGGAAAATATGCACAAGGATTACAGGCTAGCTAGCTTCGTCGATGTTGTACAGGCTCTGACTTGCCACATACATAACTCGGACAACGACCAAAGATACCTTCCACTGTCTAGCATTAAATAATAAGAGAGAACAGCTCAATAATTAGAAGCACCCCAACACTATGGTACCATTTGACTATGACTCTAATAATCCCTAAAACTAGTGCAAACATATATGGAGAGCTGGTGCTGGTAATACGACTGGCCGACTATGGAAGTCGTATGCAGAACCAGAAGGTATAAGTAATTGAATAAAGACAGAAGTATGAAACCGAAGAAGTTCAGAGAGAGAGATAGTAGTATAGAGGGTTATATGAGAGACAGAATTGCAAGGGACATGTAGGACCTAGCACACCAAGCCTAGCTCTGCAGGAAACACAAGGATAGGAGCCCGCACCACCGTCCCAGGACCGCCAATCACAGACGACTACGTCAGGAAGAGCAAGCATTCTATGACGTCGACAGGGCCGCCGGCCAATCACGGGCGTGGGAAACTCCTCGGAGCGCGGGAGGCAAACGTACATACACACGCACAAACTACCACCACACTGCCTACCCCGCTCTCTCTCTCCTTAACTTCACACCATGCATCTTATATTCTAGTGTGACGCACCCAGTGTGTGGCAACGCAACCTGATTGTACTCCTTGGTACTCCACTGTGCCGCCGCGGTGCGGTGCCGTGTGCCGTGCTGGCTGCTTATATTGAGTGTGACAACGTATAACTATGTTCTTTGTATCTCTGCAAAGGTCTCGTCATGTGCTAACCAGTGGTGGGTTTTGTTTTAAGCCATGTCGAGACCTTCCATTTAATATGTAGTATCAATAGAGAAGTTGATAGATAAGACAATGGGAATTCAGAGAGAGAGAGTGAGTTAGTCTTCAGAGCGAGAGGGTATCAGCGCGCCGCGCTGCCGGGGGGGTGGTTGCCAGACGTATGGACTGGTTGGCAGCCTTGCGCTTATAGCTAGGCGCGACAGGGTTGGTAGTCCATTGCCGCCTGCCTATGCTGCCTGGGCTGCCCATGTTGTCGTACTGCACATTGCCTGGAGGCTCGCTGTGTGCTCTATGACCAGGTTGCCTAGAACCTTTGAGATTCTAACATCCCTTGCCCTCTCTCCCAATTTCTCACGGTTGCACTCTTTCTCTCTGACGACATTACTCTCATTTCATTCTTCTCTCTATTTAAATGCATACCCTTCCCTTGAGGTCCTAAAGGAGTTTCAGCACTCACCTCTCGTATTACTCTTAGGACAAGCATATATTTACATGTATTAGATTTAAGGGGTTAATGTGAACAGCGATCTTCTTGATGAGGATAGTTGGTGAACGTTCTACATGTTCACGAGTTATATGCCCAGCTCATCATCCAATTTGTGACTAGACTAGTGCCATGTGTAAGAGCCCGACCATGCCCAGGAGTTGTCTGTAGAGGGGCGAGGACTTAGCCTTGATTTGCCTACCGAGCCAGGAGCGAGTGTAGTACCAGAGACTACAGCTCGCTCGTAGTGCCGGTATAGTAGAGTAACGTAATTTATCTGTCCTTGTGTTCTCTGCAGTCTTTTCCTGGGTTCTCGCTTTCGGTGCTGGGACTCGTTGTTCCTGTGACTTGGCCTGCTAGCTAGAACACATGGGGATGATGAGTGGGTTATATCTTTATTTTACTATGCATTGCAGCTCTCTTTAAGTTTATGTATGTAACACTTTACAATACACATTACTCACACACAAGACAACACTATTAATACTTTCATGTATCAATTAACTGCACTGTCGTTTTGCTGCTGTGTCCGGAGTTCCGTTGCGTAGGGCGCATACGGACTCAGAGGGGAGACAGAGTGAGAGAAGCGAAGTAGCCTATGCGGTAGTAGGCTACCGGCGCAGTACTGTTGCCTGCAACCTTTTAGTTATTCCAAGTATAGATTCATTATTACAATAAGTGACTACTATTTATGTTCCTTCCATGTGTATTATTAGGTATCTACTGGATCATGAACATCTTGTATGCTACATGCTAGTGCATGTTAGTAGGGGACAGTTATTCTAGTGCACGCGCTTTCAAGTAGGCGTGTACATTTGTCATTTAGCATTTCACTGTCATACCTTTAGCCTGCTTCTATTCTACATTATTAGAGGCTTAATATTAACGTAGTTTCTTGAGTATTGCATTTCTTTACTCATAACGTAACCTATAAATGTCTGAGGGAGTTTAGCCTCATAGCCTACCCCTGTTGTACACTTTCGCCGAGTTAAGGTACCTCGTTACCATAGACGATAACTCTGTAGGGCGTTGGTGCTTTTGTTGTCTGGAGCATATAGTATTTGGGACTGGAATCGAGTGTGTCGTTGTCACATAAGCCATTTCTGTCCTACGATCAAGAATCCCGAATATGTATTGCCGATCCAGCCGTAACAAAATGGCGACCTTGCACAAGATTCAGTAGTATCCTATCACATGTTTTTTGGAGAACTATTCTATGCTACCTAGTAGAGCTGGCTAGAATTTTCTTGCATATTGGAGGAATTTTTATTGTGTCATTATTGTATTGGTGGACTTGCAGATTGTTTCGTTGGGGGTGTCTAGAGTAGAGTCATTCAAGCATCTTTAACATTTTGTGAGTCGAGACTGCAATTAGTAATAAGCACTTCTTTTTTTTTATGAACAGCAATTGTATAACCAGCACTATGTCTAATGACTCATCATTTACGGGGGAGGATAACACGGTACAGCCTAGTAACCAGCAAGTACAACAGATGTTTAGGGAGGGGAGTGTTATAAGTGGAGAGAGGGATGCCCGGGCATTTTTGCAGACACCTTTGACCGAACAGCGCCTGCAGGCTATTGATTGTTACGGTCTTCGCTGTTTAGCCACGGTTTTGGGGCGGGACTGTCCTGACAGTTGGCCCAAGAAGAATTTGGTGGCATGTTTGTTGGGTGATGGCGATGGGGCGGTGGGTGGAGTGGGGTCTTGGGGGGTTCCCTCCAAGCCTCCATTCCACTCTACCCCTGAGCTGGGCCCTCAGCCAGCGAGTCTTAGCACGATGCAGCAGGAGGGTTCTCAAGGGCAAGCTGGCTTACCCGTAAACACGTCTCGGTGTGGATCCCCCATTTTGTGCTCTCCCCCCCCAGGCCTGTCTCCTGAGATGTTATTTCAGCTAGAACTAGCTAAGCTTAAGTTGCAAGAGAGTCAACAGTCTAGTATAGAACGCATAGAGGTTGCTAGAATCCAAGCCAATCAGGATGCAACCAGGTACCAGGCTGAAATGGATGTCGAGAAGTCTAGAGTAGAGACCACGGGGCGTCATCTCGGTGGTGGGCACCGGGTTACAGACTCACTTTCGCATTTAATTAAGTTAGTACCCGCATTTGATGAGACAGCAGTGACCGAGTTTTTTGCTCGTTTCGAAAAGAAGTGTCGTGAGTATGACTGGCCGGAGGTTAAATGGGCAGCATTAGTTTCATCACGTCTAGTGGGTAAGGGGTTGAAAGCCTACGATGCACTGTCACTGGACGAGAGTGTCGTGTATGGACTGGTGAAGGAGGCTGTGCTCCGGGCCTACGAACTGCAACCCGAAACTTATAGATTGAAGTTCCGTGGCGTGAATAAGAAGAGCGACGTCAGTTTTATGGAGCACGCACGGGACTTAACAGATGCATGTAATAACTGGTTTCGGTCCGAGCACGCAGAGTCGGCTGAGGAAATTAAGCAACTTTTCTATCTGGAACAGTTTTACAAATGTACTGGAACCGATCTAACGCTGAACATTAAGGAAAAATGTCCCAAGACAGTAGAGGAGGCTGCCAAGATGGCAGACTTCAGATTATCATTGATTCGTGGTTGCGGTGCCGCTCAGAGGGCTGAGTCAGGGCAGAAGGGGCGCTATACCCCACCCACCAGAGTTTTCGATAATAACAAATCCTATGACACACATAACCACACTAAATGCATTGCACCTAATAACACCTACAAACACAAGCCTCTCCCGTTTACTAAAGGTCAGGCCCCTTCTTCGCCCGCACAAGGGAAGAAGCCCATTGGGGATGTGAAATGTTACAAATGTCAGAAGCTAGGCCATTATTCACGTGAGTGCCCTAGTAACACTCCCGCTAAGCCGGTGTCATTGGTTCACAGTATCGGTGTGTCTCTGAAGGCTGCAGCAACTGCCCGGGGTAGGTTGTCAGCAGCTGAGGCACACGCGGTAAAGAAGCGTACGGAAGGCTCGACACCTGTCCGGGACACTTTCTGTAACCATCGGGGACACGGGTTTGTGAGCTGGGGGAGTGAACTACGGAGGGTTGACTTGCTGAGGGATACGGGGGCTTCGCAAACTTTGTTGAGGAACTTCACAGGGAAACCGATAAATGCGGCCAGAGTTGTTGTGGTGCAGGGTATAAATGCTACGAGGTCATACCCACTTGTGAGGTTGGAGTTGAGAGTGGGAGAGGTGTGCAGGGAGCTGGATGTAGGGATCGTTGAGTGTTTGCCAGTTGAGGGCGTCGACCTTCTTCTCGGCAACGACTTTGCGGTGCCCACTTCCGGGACTCCACCCTTAGTCGTTGCCGAGAGGGCGGCCGACGTGGATGGTGAGAATCGGGAATGGGTTGGGAGGTGCCAACAGGATGAGATGGCCTATGTGGTAACCCGATCTCGCTCTGCGGCTCCTGCACAGCCTAGCACTCAACCTCGGGGACAGTGGAGGAAGGATCAGGAGAAGGTTGCTAATGGCAGGAAAAGGGACATTGATTCTGCTGCACTTCTCGGTGATTCGGTACTTGGACCTATAATAAACACGGGAGTTGACTCTGGCCCAGATATGGTGTGTAACAAGGCAGAGTTGGGTAAGACTTCGCGTGAGGCAAGAGCTGTAGCGAGAGCCACTAAGGCAGTAGAGCCTACTAGCCGGGGTAATGTCTTATTACAAAACCATCTTGATGCATTGACGCCCAGGGACATTAGTGAGCAGCAGCTGCAAGACGCTAGCCTAGCTCATTATAGCAATGGTGCCATAGAGTTGGAGGAAGATGGGGATGCGAAGCCGGGAGATTTCTTTAGGCTCAACAGGATATTGTACCGCAGATTTCTAGACCCCAAATCGAAGTGGGAGGGCGGTGCGAGGGTAGTAGACCAGGTGGTTGTTCCAAATAAGTATAGAGAGTCCTTATTGTGTCTGGCGCATGATGTGCCGGGTCATTTGGGGGTAACAAAAACATTGGCGGCATTGGGCAGGTTTTTCTGGTGGCCTGGGGTCAAGGCTGATGTCTGTGCATGGGTGGCTGGGTGTGCGACCTGCCAGACAACGGGGAAGCCTAACCAGACCATCCCGAAGGCACCTTTGTTTCCCATACCTGTCACCGGGCCTCCGTTCAGCAAAGTTGTAGTAGATTTGGTTGGCCCTTTCCCGCCTACTAGTAGTGGCAATAAATTCCTGTTGACAATCATGGATGTGGCTACGAGATACCCGGACGCATACCCCATGAGAAACGGCTCGGCAAAGGCAGTTGTTAAAAACTTATTATTGTTCTGTTCCCGTTATGGATTTCCACGTGAGGTGCAGTCAGACCAGGGGAGCAATTTTACATCCAAATTGTTCAAGCAAACCCTTCAGTTGCACGGTATATGTTCTGTAGTGTCGTCAGCCTACCATCCCGAGAGTCAGGGAGTCTTGGAGCGGTGGCACTCGACCCTGAAGAGTATGCTACGCTGTTACTGTGCAGAACATGACACTGATTGGGATTTGGGTCTGCCGTATGTTCTGTTCGCTGCACGTGAAGTCCCAGGAGAGAGCCTGGGGTTCAGTCCAAATCAACTAGTCTTTGGCCATAATGTGAGAGGACCTTTAAGTATGGTGAAAGAGATCTGGGAGGGCGAAGAGAAGCCGGGGTCTGTACTTAAATATATCCTTGAGAGCCGGGAGAGACTTATAGGTTGCATGGCAGCGGCAGGTAATAACTTGGTTAATGCACAGGCGGTCATGAAGCACCAGTATGACGCCAAGGTGAAGCTTCGGGAGTTTTCGGTGGGTCAGGAGGTAATGTTGCTTTTACCTTTGCCTGGACACCCCCTTTCTGCCAAGTTTATTGGGCCGTATGTGGTGGCTAAGAAACTGTCCGACCTTGATTATCTCGTTGCAACACCTGACCGTAGAAAAAAACATCAGTTATGTCATGTTAACCTCATGAAAGAGTATGTGAGACGCCCCTCAGAGCCTCTCACTGTCCCTGTGCTGGCCTGCAGCGGCCAGGGTGGAGAAGGAGGTGGGGACAGTCATGCTGCTGAGGAGGATAGCTGGGACTGTGTCATTTCCACGGAACAGTGGGCGGGGAATACTGAACAAGAGGTTAGGCAAGCTGTAAGTCACCTGCCTGAGTACCAGGGTGCTGCTGTCCTAGGCCTGTTCAGGTCATACCCCTCTGTTTTCGCCGAACACCCAGGTCTCACTACTCAGGTAACGCACGACGTGGACGTCGGTGATAATGTGCCCTTCAAGTCAGTGCCCTACCGTGTGCCCCCGGTAAAGTTGCCAGCTTTACGGGAGGAGTTAAAGTACATGGTTGAGAGAGGGATGATCACTGAAGGTTATGTGAAGTAGACATCACCCGTCACGTTGCAGCCAAAACCTGACGGCAAGGTGCGGTTCTGCATAGATTTTCGTAGGCTAAATGGCTTGACCACTACCAACCCTTACCCTTTGCCTCGAGTTGACGACAGCGTGGACAAGATAGGGAATGCAAAGTACCTTACTAAAATTGATCTTGTAAAAGGCTACTGGCAAGTACCCCTGTCGGACCGAGCTAAGCAAGTTTGTGGTTTTGTGGTAGATGGCAAGACCTACCAATGTAACGTAATGCCTTATGGGCTTAAGAACGCACCTGCCACGTTTCAGAACCTGATGAACGATATTTGTGACGAAATCCCTAACTGCACGGTCTACCTTGATGACGTGATAGTGTATGATGACAATTTTGAAAATCACCTAAGGCACTTAGAGACCCTGTTTGGGAAGTTGCACGATGCTGGGCTGGTGGTGAACCTGAGGAAGTGCGAGTTTGTAAAGGCTACTGTGCAGTATCTTGGCTTCGTGGTCGGGTTAGGCCAGGTGTGCCCCCCCCTGAGCAAGATACAGGCTATCAATATGTTTCCCAGGCCCACCACTAAGCGCCAGGTCATGCGGTTCCTAGGTATGATAGGCTATTATAGGCGCTTCATCCGGGGATACTCTACTGTCTTAGCACCGTTAACTGATCTACTGTCGAAGTCAGTGAAGTTCTGTTGGGCTGCGGAGTGTCAGAGGGCTTTCGACCTAGTCAAGCACCTGCTGTGTACACATCCGATTTTGAGAGCCCCAGACTTCTCCAGGAGTTTTCAGCTGGCGACTGATGCCAGCGGTGTGGGTGCCGGGGCAGTGTTACTGCAGACTGATTCCGAGGGCTTGGAACACCCAGTGAGCTTCTTTTCTCGCAAGTTTAATTCGGCACAAAGGAATTACTCGACTATAGAGAAGGAGCTTCTTGCTATCGTTTTGTCGCTCAAACATTTCGAAGTTTATGTTCCAGCCTACGGCCCGGTAGTGACGATTTATACGGACCATCATCCCTTGAAATTCCTAAATCAGTTTCACAATCGGAATATGCGGTTGACCAGGTGGTCCCTAATGCTCCAAGAGTATAATCTCAACATTCAGCATATTGCCGGGAGTGAGAACGTGATAGCAGATTGTCTATCAAGGGTTGATGATCCAGGATAGTCGTGCACGGTGCGTGGGTTGAGCAGGAGTAAAATTAGGCTATCATAACGCCGTCCAAAAAGATTATAAAACAATAAAATAAACGAGAATTTTTTTTTTTAGTTTTGTAAGTCTTTATTGTTGTAGCATGATGCATGCGATATTGTGTTTTATGTATAATTCACACTTCAGTTGTTGTGCACCTTTTGCAATTAGTGGCAGCTAAGGGTAGCAGGTCGGTTGGTTGCCTGTCAGATTTTGATAATGCTTCTAAGGTCGATTATCTAAAATCTTGGGGGGGCTGTGACGCACCCAGTGTGTGGCAACGCAACCTGATTGTACTCCTTGGTACTCCACTGTGCCGCCGCGGTGCGGTGCCGTGTGCCGCTGTGCCGTGCTGGCTGCTTATATTGAGTGTGACAACGTATAACTATGTTCTTTGTATCTCTGCAAAGGTCTCGTCATGTGCTAACCAGTGGTGGGTTTTGTTTTAAGCCATGTCGAGACCTTCCATTTAATATGTAGTATCAATAGAGAAGTTGATAGATAAGACAATGGGAATTCAGAGAGAGAGAGTGAGTTAGTCTTCAGAGCGAGAGGGTAGCAGCGCGCCGCGCTGCCGGGGGGGTGGTTGCCAGACGTATGGACTGGTTGGCAGCCTTGCGCTTATAGCTAGGCGCGACAGGGTTGGTAGTCCATTGCCGCCTGCCTATGCTGCCTGGGCTGCCCATGTTGTCGTACTGCACATTGCCTGGAGGCTCGCTGTGTGCTCTATGACCAGGTTGCCTAGAACCTTTGAGATTCTAACATCCCTTGCCCTCTCTCCCAATTTCTCACGGTTGCACTCTTTCTCTCTGACGACATTACTCTCATTTCATTCTTCTCTCTATTTAAATGCATACCCTTCCCTTGAGGTCCTAAAGGAGTTTCAGCACTCACCTCTCGTATTACTCTTAGGACAAGCATATATTTACATGTATTAGATTTAAGGGGTTAATGTGAACAGCGATCTTCTTGATGAGGATAGTTGGTGAACGTTCTACATGTTCACGAGTTATATGCCCAGCTCATCATCCAATTTGTGACTAGACTAGTGCCATGTGTAAGAGCCCGACCATGCCCAGGAGTTGTCTGTAGAGGGGCGAGGACTTAGCCTTGATTTGCCTACCGAGCCAGGAGCGAGTGTAGTACCAGAGACTACAGCTCGCTCGTAGTGCCGGTATAGTAGAGTAACGTAATTTATCTGTCCTTGTGTTCTCTGCAGTCTTTTCCTGGGTTCTCGCTTTCGGTGCTGGGACTCGTTGTTCCTGTGACTTGGCCTGCTAGCTAGAACACATGGGGATGATGAGTGGGTTATATCTTTATTTTACTATGCATTGCAGCTCTCTTTAAGTTTATGTATGTAACACTTTACAATACACATTACTCACACACAAGACAACACTATTAATACTTTCATGTATCAATTAACTGCACTGTCGTTTTGCTGCTGTGTCCGGAGTTCCGTTGCGTAGGGCGCATACAGACTCAGAGGGGAGACAGAGTGAGAGAAGCGAAGTAGCCTATGCGGTAGTAGGCTACCGGCGCAGTACTGTTGCCTGCAACCTTTTAGTTATTCCAAGTATAGATTCATTATTACAATAAGTGACTACTATTTATGTTCCTTCCATGTGTATTATTAGGTATCTACTGGATCATGAACATCTTGTATGCTACATGCTAGTGCATGTTAGTAGGGGACAGTTATTCTAGTGCACGCGCTTTCAAGTAGGCGTGTACATTTGTCATTTAGCATTTCACTGTCATACCTTTAGCCTGCTTCTATTCTACATTATTAGAGGCTTAATATTAACGTAGTTTCTTGAGTATTGCATTTCTTTAGTCATAACGTAACCTATAAATGTCTGAGGGAGTTTAGCCTCATAGCCTACCCCTGTTGTACACTTTCGCCGAGTTAAGGTACCTCGTTACCATAGACGATAACTCTGTAGGGCGTTGGTGCTTTTGTTGTCTGGAGCATATAGTATTTGGGACTGGAATCGAGCGTGTCGTTGTCACATAAGCCATTTCTGTCCTACGATCAAGAATCCCGAATATGTATTGCCGATCCAGCCGTAACACTAGCAATGATATAAAATACTTTTAAGTGTCACAGACAAGAATAAAGATCACCACTGATCTGTCTGTGACAACATGTACTCTATGAAAGAAAGAACATCGTTCTACGATTATTGTAGCCCATATCACTGCCCTGGCGAGCGCTAGCGAGTCCCGAGCACATTCTGACAAGCTGGCCAGCGTAACAATCTCAAGTGACAGTGTCTCTTCCGTGGATTGACCTCCCAATCTACCAAGATTGGAAGCCAAAGCGTCACATTTTTCCTTTGCCCCTCAACTTTCTCTTCATAATTGCTGAGGGGCACAGGGCCTTGGGTGGGGCTTTGGTTTCCTGGGCGTTTCCGCACCCTCCTCATCTCCCCGCCATGGAGTGGCTTCGGTCACCCAGGCTTTATTGTGGTAGGCAGGGAAGGTTCTGTGGGGGCGCTCGGTTATGGCCTTGCTCGGGGCCTTGGGGCTGTTCGGCCAGGCAGCTTGGGGAACAACAACAACTACATTGGTGATGGGCTGGTCTATCAGAGTGAGAACTGAGCGATCTCTGCAATACCCATAGCTTACTCTGACTGTTCCTTTTACAGTACTTCTATATTTTCTAGATCTCAAGTGACGGCGTCTCTTCCGTGGATTGACCTCCCAATGTACCGAGATTGGAAGCCAAAGCGTCACTTTTTTCCTTTGCCCCTCAACTTTCTCTTCATAATCGCTGAGGGGCACAGGGCCTTGGGTGGGGCTTTAGTTTCCCGGGCGTTTCCGCACCCTCCTCAGCTCCCCGCCATGGAGTGGCTTCGGTCACCCAGGCTTTATTGATGTAGGCAGGGAGGGTTCTGTGGGGGCGCTCGGTTATGTCCTTGGCCTTGCTCGGGGCCTTGGGGCTGTTCGGCCAGGCAGCTTGGGGAACAACAACAACAATAAGCAAAGCAGGTTAGTTTAGTAACTAGGATCAGAAACCCTAAGCATGCAAAAACAAGATAATATATTATGAGAGTGGAGAGAGGGCATGGCGAGCAAGGGTTTAAGAGTTAATATTAACAAAACCAAGGTTATGCATTGTAGTTTGAGACGAGGCAATGTGGAAAAGAGCGGTGCATACCCATGTGCAGTGTGTGGAAAGGGAGTGGGCGTTAACTCAATTCAATGTAGCATCTGTCGATGTTGGGTACACCATGGGAGTAAGCGCTGTAGTAGAATAAAGGGGCCCCTGCCGACGGATAAGTCAGAAATAGAGGAATTTGAGTGCGTAGTGTGCAAAGGCGAGCTTGTGTTAAGTGATGATCCTGTGGCTGTGAATTTTGGAAATGAGTCTTTGGAGCTGGTGAACAAGTTTTGTTACCTAGGAGATACCATCTCTGCCGGTGGTGGGGCCGAGGCTGCCACTGTTGCTAGAATTAGGTGTGGCTGGGGGAAGTTCAGAGAATTGATGCCAATCCTGACCATGAAAAGAATGCCTCTCCCCCTGAAGGGAAAGGTGTATGCCTCATGTGTTAGAAGTGCAATGACGTATGCCTCAGAAACATGGGCCGTTAAAGTAGAGGATGTCAACAGAATGGAGCGTAATGAGATGAGAATGGTGAGATGGATGTGTGGGGCCAGGCTACAGGATAGAATAACAAATGTTGAGCTGAGGAGACGTTTAGGTATAAAGAGTATTAGCGAGGTGATGCGTACAAGTAGACTGGGATGGTATGGACATGTGGAGAGAATGGATGAACAAAATTGGGTGAAAAAATGCAGGTCTGTGATTGTGGAGGGAGCTGCACCAAGGGGTGGACCGAGGAAGACCTGGGATCGGACTATACGCGCCGATCTCAAATCCAAGAACTTGACAAGTGAAGCAGCCCTTAACAGGGTTGCCTGGAACGCCGCCATTAGGACAAGAGACTGAAACTGCACTTATGTGTGGAACACTCAGTCTTAACATTTTATGTATGTATGTATGAACAAACTCTGAGGCCCAATCGCTGTGTAAATCAGAATAAATAAATAAAAAAAAACAAAAAAAAACATTGTTATTAACTTGAACATAAATTTGTTAAATACATTTAGCAGCATTTATGAATGGATAGCCTAAGTGGTACCGGTAGTAGCCTACAGTACCATGACCAGTGAATGTATCATAATTTAAGCCTAGTATGGCTTGCCAGCAAAGCTTGAAGTAACAGTATGCAGGAACTTTAAAGACATTAAAGTTATGTTTCTATTGGAATATATTGCTAATTATGAACCAGGTGTTTGGCTTGTCCACATTTACCCAACTTATCATGCTTTAAATAACATGCAAATAATTTAGCTTTACATTTGAGGATGTTAAAAGATCACAAAGAAACTAGGCTATAGGCTACATCACCTACTGAGAAATTGAGAATCATAAAAATTAAAGTTAAAAAGAGGTAGAAGAAAAAATAAAGCATGCTAGCAGCATTGTTTTAAGAAATTTAAATTAAAATATAAAATAATAAGCACAGTGCATAATAAGAATCAAGGAAATAACTGTGGTACTGGTATGTTCTACATATTGTAAGTAAATAAATTCAAGTAACATAGTGACATACTCACAGTTAAGGGCGGATGCCCAACCCCGAAAGGAGTTGAAATAGGGGAGCTATACCCCCCCCCCCCGCCAAAGGCGGCTTTCTAGGGCCTTTCCTAGCTGATGCTAAGAGGATTGGGTTCTAGTCATGTGGTGATGGGCTGGTCTATCAGAGTGAGAGCTGAGCGATCTCTGTCATACCCATAGCTTACTCTGACTGTTCCTTTTACTTACATATTTTCTAGATCTCAAGTGACGGCATCTTTTCCGTGGATTGACCTCCCTACTGACAATCTAGAGGTTGGCAGATTGGGAGCCAAAGCGTCACTTTTTCCTTTGCCCCTCAACTTTCCCTTCATAATTGCTGAGGGGCACAGGGCCTTGGGTGGGGCTTGGGTTTCCCGGGCGTTTCCGCACCCTCCTCAGCTCCCTGCCTTGGAGTGGCTTCGGTCACCCTGGCTTTATTAGTGGTAAGCAAGGAGGGTTTTGTGGGGCCGCTCGTTTATGGCCTTGGCGTTGCTCAGGACCTTGGGGCTGTTCGGCCAGACAGCTTGGGGAACAGCAACAACAACAACAACAACTCAACAGTTATTGGTGTAACCCTACCCCTAAACCATGCTTTTAAATGCCAATCTCAGATAAGCTGAGACAAGTAAAACATGGACAGCTTACTCTGTCATTATATATATGGATGGTATCGGTACCGTACCGTGTACCAGTATTATCCCAATGTACCGTATGTATGAATGCACGACAGTTTAAGTTACAAAGTACAGAAATATTTTACAGCCATATAAAGGGATGAAAAGTTAAAACTTCATAAATCAGCTTTAGACTATGGAATAATTATATTCTAGGAAACATATTATGCTAGTATCAAGCAAGGACACAAATTAAGGAGAGACTATTCAAACTGCATCCTAATGATTTTAAGCCTAGAAAATAGTGTACAAGTGTTCGTAACAAGGCAAACAGGATTCTCGGGTTCATCTCAAGGAGTGAGAGTAACAGAACTGCCGATGTTACCGTATCTTAAAACAGTACTCGTCATTAGTGAGACCTCATATGGATTATACTGTCCAATTTTGGTGTCCTTATTACAGAATGGACATAGATTCCTTCGAGAGTGTAACGAAGAATGAAAAAACATTCATAATACAGTATTAGAAATCTAACATATGGTCTTCGAAAGGGGTGAAGTCACAGAGTGTGAGGTGAAGCTGAACGGTCAGGCTATGGCGATCGTCAACTCTTTTAAGTATCTGGGCAGTGTGTTGAGTAAAGATGGGACTATGGATGAAGTCCATGGGACTATGCGGGAGAGGGTACAACAGGGGAAGAGGGTTGTAGGAACGTTGAAAGCACTAACAAGAAATAGGGTGGTCAGTTTGGAAGTGAAGAAGTCCTTGCATGACAGTGTGGTAATCCCGACACTGACTTACGGAAGCGAAGCATTGACGTTGGTTGAGAGACCGAGACCAAAAGTGAGAGCAGTGGAAATTAATTACTTAACCTAACAAGTGCGCATGGGGGTAATTGGAAACGTCCCCCTGTGCTGACGTATTTGAGGTGTTTCCATCACTAAAATATTCATTGTACCATTAATAGCATTAATACTTATCCATATGCGCCTATTATGGGTTGATTATAAAGGTATTAACCTGAAACAACAATAAAACGAGTGAAAACAGCGTTTGGATGGTCAAAATCGGAGATATAGCCCGCGAGTTGTATAATGTATGGGTGAGGCAAACTGCTTTCCCGCCAATTTCCCCCAAGGCCACTGAGACACAGTCGATCGATACTCTCTCTCTCTCTCTTGCAATCAGTGATGACAACACCCTGCTTGCAACTCGCTAATGTTAGCACGAAAATATACCTCAGAATAAGGGAATAACAGGGAAAATAGGTGATAACTGAAGGAAAGGAGGGGAGGTAGAGGACTGAGATTTTGCATGGCCCAGGGGCCAAAAAAAAATAAAAAAATAAAAAAAATAAAAATAAAAAAAATATATTTTGTTCGATGTCAAAAGTTGATTTTTTTTTTCACTCACTCTTAAGAGTCAACCCGCAGTCCGCCGGGGGAACTCTTAAGAGTCTCCCGGCAGTTCCCGGGTTAAGAAGTGCGTGCGGAGTTACATGGAGGGATAGACATACTAATGAGGAAGTAAGAAGGAGGTGTGGTGTGGAGGTAGATGCGCTGGAGAGTGTGAAAAGGAATAACTGGAGATGGTTCGGCCATATGGAACGTATGGAAAGCGAGAGAATGACTAAGAGGGTGTACGACAGCGAGGTGGAGGGACGGAGAGGTAGACCGAAAGAGAGGTGGAAGGATGGAGTGAGGAAGTATATGAACGAAGGTGGTGCTGGTTGGGGGGAGGGGCGTCGACTGACTGGGGACAGAGGTGCATGGGGGCGGTTAGTTCGTGGCCACACCATCGGGGATCACGGCGTCAGGCAATAAGATAGATAGATAGATAACATATGAAGAAAGGTTGAAGAAATCAGGCTTATATTTGTTAGAAAGTCGCAGAGTTAAAGGTAGAGGGCCCGAGGGGATATGGTATAATGATAGAAGTGTGCAAGTGGGTTAGTGGGATAAATAAAGGGGACATGAAAGATGTACTGAACCTTAGTGATAGCGAAAGAACGTGTAGAATGTAGAGTTCGGGCGTACCATACCGCCAGCCGTTTCCACTACGTGGAGCGGCGTCGGACACTTGCCATCATGTTCCCGTCTATTTTGACTGCCTTTTGATACAATAATATGTTGAGAGGGGCTTTGCCCCCTCTCACGCCCTGACATATTGTCATCATCATATATATTGCCAGCATGGGGCAAATAACCTAATTAATCGCCGTCAAAATAGACGCGAAGTTACCCGCGGCGATCGCCCTATGTAAACATGACTACCGTACGCCCGGAATCTACAACCATCCCGAAAGTACTCAAACAAATGGTTTCAAATTAGATCAATTTAGTTAAGAAAAGATATAGGCAAATATTGGTTTGGTAACAGAGTTGTAGACACGTGGAATAGGCTGCCGAGTAATATGGTAGGATTGAGAACGATAGGGAGCTTTAGATAAAATTTGATAGGCATATGGATGCGATGGGATAGGCAATTTGGGTGTGAGAGGGATCTGCCTTGTGTGGGCCGATCGACTTTCTGCAGACTCCCATTTTCATATAACCTTAACATTCTCACAATTTCACAAAGTACCGGTATATGAATATTTTCCAACTTGAACAAATTTATCTTGAGCCTACTGTATACACTTTTCAATCATTTGGTTAGCCTACCCTTTATCCATATAAAGTATTTATATCGCACAGTATTTTCAAGAAATCTAGAGTTCTAGACCCCTAGAGTGGTCAGTATGGAAGTTAAGAAGTCCTTGCATGACAGTGTGGTAATCCCGACACTAACTTACGGAAGCGAAGCATGGACGTTCGGGAAGAGACTCAGACCAAGAGTGAGAGCGGTGGAAATGAGTTACTTGAGAAGTGCATGCGGAGATAGGCTACATCGAGGGATAGACAGACGAATGAGGAAGTAAGAAGGAGAGGTGTGGTGTGGAGGTAGATGTGCTGGAAAGTGTGAAAAGGAACAACTTGAGATGGTTCGGCCATATGGAACGTATGGAAAGCGAGAGATTGACTAAGAGGGTGTACGAGAGCGAGGTGGAAGGACAGAGAGGGAGAGGTGCACCGAGGGAGAGGTGGAAGGATGGAGTGAGGAAGTATATGAATGAAGGTGGTGCTGGTTGGTGGGAGGGGCATCGATTGACTGGGGACAGAGGTGCATGGGGGCGGTTCGTTCGAGGCCACCCCTTCGGGGATCAAGACGTCAGGCATTAGATAGATAGATAGATAGACCCCTCAAATAATATCCAAATAACTTTCCAGTTTCCAGTACCAGTAGTTAAGTACAAGATTTTCATATTTATTCCAAATAACACTTTTACATACACACATGTTACGACCGGGACTCGTATAAAACAAGGGCTCTTAATCATTGGACTAGAAAGGCACACAGCCACAATGGTAACACTAGATCCAACCCTCGAACTTATAATGCCGGTGCACAAAAACACCTATACCCTCCACAGTTAAATCTGCGATAGCGGGTTATCCTATAACTCGGTATAAATGCACTACTACTACAGGCTGATGATCTCTGATACAGCCTGATCACAACAACATATAATTACGTTAATAATGTATACAAGGAAAAAGATAGAGAGCTTAATTAAATCACTGCAATGATTTAATGCAAACAAGAAGAAGGTATAATTAAAGTTACTCTAAACAATAATAAACTGTCACTCCTATATTAAAGAAAGTGAATGAAAGTCCTAAAGCATCGAACAGGAATCTTCTGAAGAAAGTCTGATGCTGCTTAAGATGATCGAATTGGATTTTGAACTGTTATATAAAGCAGGAACAAGATATGACAAGTGTATGGACATACAGTGTTAACTGGCACGGGAATAACAATAAATACGCAATAGTATTATCTCCAACAACAAAAGAAGTACTTCCTCAGGCAACGCAAAAGCCTGCTCGGGTTGTGCAACTCAACAACAACCAAGGCTTACACTCAACGTGAATAAAAATGCTGCATACATAACATAAGAGTTTATAATCCTAATCGGGTGTCTGCTAGGCGAATAAAGTCTAGCTGGGATGTCGTAGGCTAGGAAACAATGGCTGAGCAAGCGGCTCGTAGCCTAGCGAGGTCCTTAAGACTGTACGGCCAAATTACGTTAAATGACGGGGTGCTCTCTTGAGAGATCCAGATCGCTAGTATCCGGTTCTCTCCTGGCGACCCTCTCGAAGTCAAAGCAAAACGAGTTAGCACAGTGTTGGGTGGCAGAGGCAAAAGCCCTCACTCGCAACAGAGTGCTAAACTCACAAGGTACACAGTCAGAAAGACAACCTAGGCTTCCCACGTATCCGTTGCGATTGCACAAGTTCAACAAAACCTGGTACACATCGGAAATCACATCAATAGCCTTACCCCAGTCTAGCATTAAATAGCCCAGCAGACAACCAAGCAAAAGGTAGGGAGACACCGCGAGTGTGTCGAACCTCTACAGACAAAATGTTAACCCCTCCAAAATGTCTAACTAAACACGGAATATCTGAGAGCTTCAGCATATAATACGATGGCCGATATATGAAATCGTGCAGAACCAAAGGGGTTATTTCTTACAGTTTCTTACAGTAGATCCTCTGGAAAAAGGCAAACTATGCCTGTGTATCCAGCTCAGTACCAGTACTTGCACTGCTGCGGTCGTTCACGGTGATGGCGGCGGCGGTAGCAGACGCCAAATTTTTACTATTCTGTATTTTTGTTTTATAATCAAACTTCAAATCTTGTCTTCCCCATGCTTTATCAAGATTACTTTCAAACTCCCTTATTGATTCGGAATCGACTACATACTGGGGCAGTGCGTTCCACTCATTTACCACTCTATCACAAAATGAGTTCTTTGCCTTCTCAAGCCTATTTCTTTCTTTGTAAATTTTCTTAGTGTTCTCTCGTTCTTCTTCCCTCCCGCATCAAGAAGATACCTTCACACACATCTTCATCGTACTTTCCTGACACTATCTTAAAAGTCTCTATCATATCCCCTCTCTTTCTGCTATATGCCAGTGTCGGAAGCCCCAGTATCCTCAACCTCTGCTCATAGCCCACATTCTTCAACATTGGTACCAGCTTGCTAGCTCTCCTCTGCACTTTCTCCACTGCTTCTATATCCTTTACCATATATGGAGCCCACACCTGGTTCGCATATTCCAGGTGCGGCCTAACCAGCGCTGTATAGAGATTCCTGAAGATTTCTTCGTCAAGTGACACAAATGTCCTCCTTATCAGCCCTACAATTCTATTGGCTTTGTTTATCTTTTCCGCTAAATGTTCTGAGAAATTTAACTTATTGTCTATCACTAGTCCTATATCCTTTTCTGCATTCACTTCCTCCATCGCTTCATACATACTGTATCCTACCTTATCTATCTTGCAGGTCCCAATCCGCATGTACTTGCATTTTTTTTGGATGAAAAGGCATTAACCAATGCTCAGACCATCCCTTCATGCCCTCCACATCTCCTTGAAGCAAACCCATATCTTCCTTACTCCTCACTCTTCTATACAGCTTAGTGTCATCCGCATTCAGGTATACCTCACTTCCTTTAGTTATAACTTCAGGCAAGTCGTTGATAAATATAACGAACAGCAGTGGTCCCAACACAGATCCCTGAGGTACCCCACTTGTAATTTCCCTCCACCCCGAGCCTATTCCATTCACCAGTACCCTCTGTCTCCGATCTTTCAGGAAGGCTTCTATCCATTTCACACATTTTTCCCCTATATTATAGCTTCTAACTTTCTCTATTAACCTTTTATGTGGGACCTTATCGAAGGCCTTCATAATATCGCAATATACCACGTCTATTACATCACCATCTTCTAGAATTTGCATCCAATCATCTACCACCTTAATTAGTTGTAGTACCGTCGACCTCCCCGGCAAGAATTCGAACTGTCTCCCACTGAAAAGTTGGTTTGACTTCATATGTCCATTATTCCTTCTCTAATTACCGTTTCCATTAGTTTACACACAACACTTGTCAAACTGACTGGTCTATAATTCCCTGGGGCATTTCTCTTTCCCTTCTTTAATATAGCGGTTATGTTCGCCTCTCTCCAGTCCATCGGGATTTGTCCTGTATTAAACGATACCTCAAATAACATTTTCAATGGGTCTACTAACATCTCCCCTCCTTCCTTTAGGATTCTTGGGTGTATCCCATCCGGTCCCGGTGACTTACTTCTGTTCATTTTTTCTATAGCCCTTCTTATTCTAGCATGGGAAAACTCTATTAGTTCTAGTGCCGGTGCCTGTTTGATGGGAATAGTAGGCACTACATCATCCGACTCCACTGTTAGTACCCCCCCAAAGCATTTCCCCAGCACCTCTGCTTTCTCCTTATCAGTCTCCGCTCTACTCCCATCATTCAACCCCCCTACCATCTCTGGGATCCCTACTCTTCTTGTTAACTTTTCCTGAATGTACTTCCAGAATATTTTTGGATTATCCATCACATTTCTAGCTATCTCTCTCTCCCTCTCCTTCACCCCCCTCCTTGTTTCCCACCTTATTTTATTGTTTATTTGTCTGCGTTCCAGATCCACTTATTTAGCTTCTATACTAGACCCCCTGTTCTTTTTTAACAATTTTAATATTTCCCACAATCGTTTCTTTCTTCTAATCAATATCCAAAGCTTTCTTTTCATTGGCAATTCTGGGTTAGTTCTTTTCCTCAATTTTGTTTTATCCTTATATTCCCTTACTGGTTCACTTTTGGATACAGAATTCTCCAGTTTGACTCTAATTTTCCTCCACATTCCTTCAGCGTCTTCACCGTTCAAGTATTCCCCCCAGTCAATGTCCAAACACCGTCTCAGCAGCTCATAATCTGCTCTATCATTCATGTATATTTTTCTATTGCTTCTATTATCCCTCTCTGATTTAATGTTACAACTAAAGCTTATACAGGCATGGTCACTACGACCTATAGGGCTATCCACATTAACATGTTCCACTATATCCTCTTCATTGCTAAAAATCATATCAGTACACTCCCCTGCGTTCCATCTCTATATCTTGTCATTTCTACAATATGTTGCATTAAAAAACAATCTCTCACTTTCTCTATAAACTTATTTTCCAGGCTACGCTGTCCCGCTGGAGTAGTACAATTTGCCCAGTTGATGCTTGGCAAATTGAAATCTCCAATAAAAAAATTATATTTGTTCTCTCTATTATCTATCTCCTCCATTGCTTTCAGTAGGTTATCATCCTCTCCCCTGCTATTATTTGGGCTTCTATATATAGAGGCAATTAGAATTGATCCTCTTGCACATTTTACTTCAATACACAAATACTCACAATACTGCTGTCTCATATCCACCTCATTAACCTTGAGCTCTTTTCTTACATAAATAAACAGTCTTCTTTCTAATAGCATTTCTCTCATATAACTCAAAACTCTCCAAACTATATTCCACCAGTTCCCTTTCAATTCTAGCATTTTTTGGTCTTACTTCCTGTAGGGCTATGACATCAGGTTTTTCCTCTTCATCCTGCAACCTACATATCAGTTCCCTTTTCTTGTCCTGGGTAAACACATCCACATTACTAAACATAATCCTTAATCCATCTACCATTCCTTCAGCAATTACACCATCCCGTTCCTCCAGTCCGTACCCTACTCCCCCGTTAGCACTACTGGGTCTGCCTCTTTGTCTCCTGTCTCTCCCTGTGACACCTCCACCCCGTTCTCCTCCTCCGTCACAACTCCCATCACATTCTCTTCCCTCCCTATCTCCCCCTCCCTTCTACTCTTCTAAACCACTTCCTCACTTTTCCGTCCCTCACTCTCCAGTAAACATTTATCTTATCCTCCTCACCCAACTTTCCATTATTTTCATCAGCCTTTTCTTGTAATTCCTTAATTTTTTTCCTTTGTTCTATACTCAAATCCTTCTGTAGTCTTATGTGTTTCAGTTTATCATTTGTATTTAGCCTCCAACTAAAATTTGTCACAGTCTCTGCCACTACCCTAGTTTTAAACTGTACCCTTATAGGTCTCATCTCTCCCCTTTTATATCTACCTATCCTACTGACCTCCTCCACCTGCCCTTCCCATCCATATTCGTCCTCATCCACACCTTTCATGACCTCCTTCACTGTCTCCATATCCCTCACTTTTTTCACTCCATTATAATTCATATGAGTCTCTATATCTCCATACAAGATTACACCCCTATCCCTGTCCATGGCCTCCCTCACGACACTCCTTGTTCTTCATGACCCCTACAACTGCACTCTCAAAACTTGTTTTGGTCATATTCATTTCTTCCTTTTGCTCTTTCATAATATCCTCCAAATCCTTGACTTTTTGTTTACCTACCACCGTCCATGCAGTTGACTCCTTTACTTCCGTGAAACGTCCTTCGTATTCCTTCAGCTGCTCCTTCAATGCCATATTCTCTGCTCCCAGTTCATCTACCCTTTTCAATACCATCTCTAGGCTCTCATTAACTGCCAAAATAGGCCTGCATTCGCATCCTTCGCTAGGCCTATTCCCTTCCCCACCTGTCACACCACACATTACACACAGTGCCTTAACTTTCTCACCAATATCCCCCTTCCATTTCTCCGTATCACTCATCCACTTTTCCAAATCCTTCACAACAATACTATCTATCTATATGCTCAGGCCCAATCCCCATTTTGGGGGTAGCCGACTCAAGGCAGAGCAAGAACAGGGAAAACACAAAAACAACATGAACCAAAAATAAACACAGATAAAAAACACAAACTCACACACATCCACTAACCTCTTCTAACTTCGAAAACGTTGTAACCTTCCTTCCGCCTCCGTCATACCCGAAATTCCCTCCGCCATGTTTGTTTACAAACTCAACAACCCACAACACCACCGCTGTCCCGTCACTACACACTCTTATTACACTATATATCACCCCTCCACCACACCAATATATCCTCCAAACACTTCACTAAATCCTTCCTCTTCTTGCTAGCCCCGTATGCACTGGATATTCCGTGAATTAATTGTCCATTCCCATAACATATGCCGGAGCATCAAAACTTGCGTCCGCCTTCTGCCATTGTGGTGCCAAGTGATGATGTTAAATAGATTGGAAGAATGAGAGGTAAGAAGTTGAGAGAGAGAGAAAGTGTTCTATAGGTAGAAGTCGGGGACAGGTAGCAAGGGAGGTGTGAATGGTATGCTGGTCAGGCAAGCTCTGAGGAAGGTAGCTCCTCGGGACCCTCAGGATCACACAAAGGCATGGTGGTCGGCCAATCACAGGCCGCTACATCACCAGGCAGCAGGCCTGCAGCAGGCGCCAGGAACCACCAGCCAATCAAAACCGAGAGAAAGACCACGCGGGCGAGCAACTCCTCCGGGAGGGAGAAGGGAAAGCAACACTCACTACCCCCACGCTGCTCGCTCGCTCTTGCTCTCTCAACTTCACTACAATGCATCTTATGTTCTACTCATGATATAAAATGCTTCCCGTTGTCACAGAAGAAAACAAAGACCACCACGGGACTGTCTGTAACAACACGAACACTATGAAAGAAAGAACAACATTCTCTGATAACTGTAGCCCATTTCACTGCCCTGGCGAGCGCTAGTGGCTACAGGGAGGCGATCCTACCAACGCTGGTAGGCGTCACACACATGGTACCTTTTCAGGGAACAGCCAATTTAATTTAGCCTAATTTAATTTGGACAAGTACAGCCAGGAGGGCTGTTTGTATTTTTGGGCCAAAATTGGTGGCCTCGGAGCTAGGAACGAGTTATCGTAAAATTTATTAAATAAAGTTCTTTGAAATGGAGCAAAGAATTGAGAGAAAAATATGGAATTTGTGCACAGCTTTGTGCTAGCGAGTACGATCACTTGCCGATAATAATTGTGAGTTGCATGTCCAACGCTAAACCAAAAATCTCACTCAAAATCATAACCGTAGTTCCGTACAGCAAATAATATAAATATTCAAATTTCAAACAGTTACACTTACTTGTATATCTATGGAGTATGGAATGCAGTAATGACTGTCTGGTGTGTGCTGTCACAGTTTTAAAGGGCCCCAGATATTCCAGGAAATCAGGAATTTGATCTTGTGTGGTTGGTTGTCCAGCTGCTGGCAGTGGAATGGTGATTCTGTATTTCTGTCGACTCAATGTCACTCCTCATTCGGTATACCTGGAAAATGGAAATATCAGGGCAATTCCATAAAGAACATTAAAATTAGATTTCTGGTGTTAGTCTAGGACCAACCCGACCAGACACGGGACTTATCAATTTTGATGATACTGTAGTAACTGTAGTTATAGGTTTGTCATACACCATACTGCATTGCTTAAAGTTATAGCTATATATGTCAGGTTCTAGATTCTAGTGAAGGGTGTTTTGATGTGTGATAACTGATAGTAGTAGGAATTATGCTGTTTGCATATAATATATACCCATTAAACAATAATCTTTACAGTTATCGACAGCCAAAGCTGAAGATTACAGAGTAAACACCATAGACTTTATGGATTTTTTTTATTTTAACCCTTTGGCGCACGATGACTCGTTCAGTCATTAGGTATTTTTTTCCTAGGCGCACGATGACTCGTTAAGAGTCATTAAACTTAAAAATATTCGCCAAAAATTAAGTTTTCGTCTGACGCGCGTCATATTTGGCATAGATATTAAGTATTACGTCTAGTTCAATGGTTACAATTGGCAACCCCCTCAGTTTAACCGTTTACTCACGGCTGGCTGGGAAGGGAGCAGAGTACAGCTCAGTCTGTGTTTCGATACTTTCACGTTTATTCGTGTATCTCAGTAACTATTTGGTTTATAGTAATTCTAAAGTTACCAGTGGAATCCTCATTAAATTCCGCTTCCATATATATATACAAATCAAAAATGTTGCGGGCAAAATTTTGAGCTAGCGCGAGTTGGAGATAAGGTATTTACTTTTTTTTTTTTACAATTCTAATTTCGGAGTGCCCCAATGTGGTTGTTTTCTATTTATTCTATGTTTGTATTCGCTTATCTTCAAGTTCAATCAATAACGAAGCCGATGGTACCACATTAATCCAAATACAAGGATTTTTTGGTGGATAAAAACGTCACAGAAACAAATTATCACCGGTCACAAAACTGGCTCGGAGTGAGCTGAGATATACTTTGGGAGTGGGAAAAACTTTGATTGGAAACTATAGGTGCGCCAAAGGGTTAATACCACAAATTTTCCGAGTGTTTTTTTATAAACAAAATTGGTCATTTGCATCAATATAATATTATAGTGTTTGTAATTAATTAGAAATCTCGGGAAAACCTATTTTCCCCATTAGGCCTATCATCGATGTTGAGACACGCTCCCCGATAGTGATTTGAAAAGACATTAGCCTAACCTAACAACCTTACCTAACCAAACCTAGTATTATGGGTGGGGGCTGCCGCCCCCACATTCTGGTTGAGTACTGGTTGAGTACTTAATAAAAAATAAAAAAAATTGGCTGTCGATTATACGAAGGTAAAAGAAAAGTCGATGAAGTCTATGGTGTTTACTCTGCAATCTTCAGCTTGAGCTGCTTGATTGTACATTGATAACGGGAAAGTACCGTATTGACGTATTGTTACGAAAATTAAATTTTAGTACCATACTTTTATATTAGGTTTTTTCCGAGGGTTTAACACATTTTCATGATCTTAGAGCTATCGATGACTGAAAGTACCGTATTGACAACCTTGTTACGAAAAAGACATTTTAGTATCATACTTTTTTATTAGGTTTTGCCGAGGGTTAAAACAAATTTTCTTATGATCTTTAGAGCATATAGATTCATTATTTATCTTCAATTATATCAAAAAAAATTGTGGTATTAACCCGTCCAGCCCCGGCTAGTTTTGTAATGTTTGTTCACCAGAACCCGGCCGGTTTTCAAAAAATGGTTTTATTCCAGAAACAATAGCGAATGGGTTAGGAATGAAGGAAAAACCACGAAAAACCGCTCAAAAAGCTTAAAGAATGATTCGTCCTACAGAGCCCCCGAAAACGTATTTTACAAGAGTAAAAAATTGAAGGCAATTACCCCAAAAAAACAGGTTATTGCGCACGCACGTGGACTTTGAGAGTTTTCAACCATCGGCACGGTTGCGTGGGATACGTACACAGTTCCCATACAAATCTGAGCCCTCTTGAGTGGCTAAACCTGAGGTTACGGTCGGCGCAATTAGGGTGACGCGCCAGGCGCGTCTCTGGGGCTGTGCGTTACATACATCGCCGACGCGTTAGGCACGTCGCTGGGGCTGTACGGGTTAAAATAACATTAAACCGACTTTATCCCATACATTTTGTTTTATAGTTTTAATACCCAATCAGCGGGGGTGTGGGGGCGGCAGCCCCCACCCATATTACTAGGATAGGTATTAGGTTAGGCTAATGTCTTTTCAAAGTTGACTAAATCGAGTAAACTCCTAGATTGTTGGGGTATCTGAATTACAATTAACAATGCAATTATGCAAATGCTGGAAAATGTTAAGGAAACCACCCACCAATTATTTTCGTTATTTGTTTTTTTAGTTTTAGTTTATTTGCATCAATATATAGTGATTGACATTAGTTTCAACCTCCGCAAAAATAGTTTTCCCCTTTATCCAACGATTTTAAGAGTTAAGACACGGCGCCTGATAATGGGGAGGGCTATGAAGATCAGGGAAAAAATGGGGTTAAAGACATAAAAATGCGATATAATGGCTTTTATGATTAAAGTTGGGGGAAGGATGTAGTTACCGGGTGTACCACTACGGCACTACATACAACATAAATCATCTATAAATACTTATAATAAAATAAATACTTATAAATCTATAATACTAGGTTAGGTTAGGACCGTTAGGTTAGGTTGTTTGGTTAGGGTAATGTATTTTTGTATCCAAAGGCAGTCAAAATAGACGGGAACATGATGATGGGATCATGGGGTACACCCGGTAACTACATTCTTGGCAAAGTTGGCTCGGGTTTTGTTGTTTTTCAACTTGACAAAACCCCAAAATGAAAAACCCGAGCCAAGTTTTGGCCAAAGTTGGCTCTGATTTTAAGATTTTTCAGCTGCATAAAAGACAGGATAATATTCAAGACCTATTTCGCAGCCCCATTAGAAATAATTTATTAGGGAAAATAGGGACCAATAGATTCGTCATATTTTTCTCATTATAGTCCGCATGGAGGTATTTCGTTATCGACACTTGAAAAAACCCGATTACACCGAAAAATAACACAAAAATAATGTCCCGAACGTAAACAAAGCATTGCACCCAATGAATCCTTCGACCTGGGTCCTCTTCTTCTTGTTTTGAAAGATGCGGTGAGTGCGATTCACCCAATAAATGGCTTGAACGTTACTCACAAAAACTATATTATATTATATTATATTATATCATATTAGAGTTAGGTTAGGTTAGGTTAATCTAATCTAATCTAATATAATATAATATTTGTACATTTTGGAAGCGTGCATGGCCTCCCCACAATTTTCCTTACCTACTGTAAGTGTGATTCACCCAATAAATGGCGCCATTTGACGGAGTATCTTCAGATTAATTAATAATGGTTAAGTTAATGCAAATCCTCCACTCAAACCATGAAAAACAAAAATTAAACAATATATTCCTTGGAAAAAATACAAAGAAACTTGGTAAATAAGGCGGCTCTAGCTGTCTTGAATGTTACCAGACAGTAGCCTAGGCCTAAGTGCAAAAAAGGGTAAAAATTGAAGACAACCCGGACAGGTGGGATCTCATTTCTAATGGTAGTTTTGGGTTCCTATCATGTTATGCTTCATTGCTATAGGCCTATACTTTTTATCCACCGGAATTATTATTTTTTTCTTGGCTATAGGCCTTTTTTTTTTTTTTTTAGCATTAACCTAACCAAAAAACCTAACCTAATAACCCCCAAATACATTTAGGTTAGGTTAGATTAGGTTTTTTGGTTAGGTTAGGCCTAATGCTTAACAACAAAAATAGGCCTAGCCTAGGCCTACAGTAGGCCTAGGCTAAACCCAAGAAAAAAAGAATTCCGGTGGATAAAAAGTATATACACTTTACACTTACACTTTGTTGTATTCCGTCCGTTAGTGACACAGTTGAGCTGAGGCTCCACTGCGACCAGGCAGCTCCCTTTCTTCCACTCTCCATTCCAGAAGTCGGTTGGAGTTGGTGCTGGGGTATCCTGGTGTTGGTGGCTGGTCCGGTATTTTGGCCAGCCACATGTCCAAGTGTTTCTTGAAGGTGTCTGGAGACACCCCGGTCATGTTCCTGAGAGGGGTTGGTATACAGTTGAACAGTCTGGTTCCATTGTATGCAAAGCTGTGATGGATCAGGGATTTGATTTTTTGTGTTGATCCCGGCGTAGTCCTCACATAGCACAGCCTCCCTCGCCTTTGGTGTTGAGTCTCTTGGATGTTTGAATTTGGTACCTTTTTTTCCAAAATCTTCCAGACGTAGAGATGATGTATCTCTCCCTACGTCTTTGAAGTGAGTACAGATGCAGCTCCTTGAGTCTCTCCCAGTAGTTAAAGTGTTGAAACCCATTGATTTTACTGGTGAATGTCCTCTGGGTGGCTTCAATTTCTGTTATTTCTCCTACTTTTTGGGGAGACCAGAGCTGAGAGCAGTACTCCAGTCGTGGTAGGACCAGTGATTTCCACAGTGTTAACATACACCTCTCATTTCTTGTGTGGAAGGTTCTCAGGATCCAGCCTGCTATTTGTTTTGCTGTTGTTGTGGCTTTGGTAATATGCTGGGAAAAAGTGGCGTCACTGCTCATATTTACTCCCAAGTCCTTCACTGTGTCCTTGGCGGTAATTTCTTGCTGTCCACTTTTGTAGTTGGTGTCGGTTTGTAGTGCTTTCTTGTTCCCGTACCTTAGAAGCTCGAACTTGTCTCCGTTTAGGGCCATGTTGTTTTCTTCTGCCCACTTCAGGATTTTGTCCAAGTCTTGTTGTAGTAGCTGTGCATCATGTTGTGAGGCGATTTTCTTCATGAGTCTGGTGTCGTCAGCAAACGATGAGGCTGTTGAGTGTTCCAGGTCCCTGTCGATGTCTCCTATCATGATGAGGAATAGGAGAGGTCCCAGTACTGATCCTTGTGGTACTCCGCTGATGACCCCACCTGCTTCTGATGGGCTTCCTTGAACCGTGACTCTTTGTTTTCTGTTGGTGATGAAACTGTGGAGCCATCTTCCAAGGTCTCCCCCTATTCCCAGTTATTTGAGTTTATGTAGAAGGATCCTATGGTCCACCTTGTCAAAAGCTTTGGCGAAATCTAGATATATGACGTCTACATTTTCTCCGTCTTGAATATCCTGTAGGATTTTGTCGTAGTGTGATAGTAGTTGTGAAAGGCAGGAGCGGCCTTGTCTAAAGCCATGTTGACCCTCGTTGAATGCCTCGTTATCTTCCAGGTAGCTGACCATCTCAGCTCGTATTGTTCTTTCTATGATTTTAATAAGATGTGACATCAGCACCACTGGTCTGTAATTTTGGGCTATGCCTTTACTACCCCCTTTATGTATTGGTGTGATGTACGGTACCTTCTTTTAGGGATTGTGGTACATATCCAGTTTGGAGGGACTTGCTCCACAACAGTTTTAGAGGCAAGGCTAGCTGATGTTTGCAGTGTTTTAGAAGTTGGGCATGAAAGCCGTCTGGTCCTGCCGCAGAGTTTGGTCCAATCTTGTCGATGGCTGCTATTATGTCCTCTGTTGATACTGTTACCGAGGAGAGTTGATGTGGTGTCCCAGGAGCGTTGTCAAAGAAGGTCGTTGCATTATCGATTTTCTTGTCTTCATTTGGCGGCCTGAAGACACTTTCATACTGCTGTTTGAGTATCTTGGCCATTTCGGTTGGGTCACTCAAGTTCGCCCGTAGGTTTTGCAAGTGGTCCTATTGTTGAGGTGTTCCTGAGTCTCCTTTTTGCGTATGCATAGAAGAATTTGCTATTTACTCGTATGTTTGCAACTGCTTGGAGTTCTTCACGTGTTCTTTGCTCTTGGTGTGACTGGATGAGTTTTCGTTCAACTTCATCGAGCTCTTCTTGTAGTTTGGTGATAGTATGCACATGGCTGGTCTTCCTTTGCTTGGCTCTCAAGTACGTCCTTTTCTTCATTAGTATTTTTCTATCTCTGGGAATTAGTTTAATCTGCTTCCTGCTTGATTTGGGTGGTATGATGTTTTTACAGGTCTCCATATAGCCTAGCAATGAAGCATAACATGATAGGAACCCAAAACTACCATTAGAAATGAGATCCCAGCTGTCCGGGTTGTCTTCAATTTTTATCCAAAAAAGAAGTTGGCTCGGGTTTTCTTGTTTTTTTAACTTAAGAAAACCCCAAAATGAAAAAACTCGAGCCAAGTTTTGGCAAAAGTTGGCTCGGATTTTAAGATTGTTCAGCTTCATAAAAGTCAGAAAGTGGCTAAATGCAATAAACATTTAATTAACTGACTTGTCTAGCTAACAAAAACACCCCAAGCAACTGTTCTTACCTTGCTCACATGCTGATAGAATTAGAATGGCCGATGGAGGGAAGAACATTATTGGCATCCTCGAACTGGTAAAAATTCTTGGTTACTAGAACGGAAAATGTCACAAATGACCCAAAGTACACCTCATATTTGAGGCTCATAAAGTTGGGATTTCGTCTGATTTCCGGTTTTAATTACACCGATGGACGCAGTAGATATTTGTGCGATAATATTCAAGACCTCTTTCGCAGCCCTATTAGAAATCATTTATTAGGGAAAATAAGGACCAATAGACTCGCCATATTGTTCTCATTATAGTCCGCTTGGAGGAATTTCGTTATCGACACTTGAAAAAACCCGATTACACCAAAAAATAACACAAAAATAATGTCCCGACTGTAAACAAAGCATTGCACCCAATGAATCCTTCGACCTGGGTCCTCTTCTTCTTGTTTTGAAAGATGCGGTGAGTGCGATTCACCCAATAAATGGCTTGCACGTTACTCACAAAAAACGATATTATATTATATTATATTATATTATATTAGGTTAGGTTAATCTAATCTAATATAATTGTACATTTTGGCAGCGTGCATGGCCTCCCCACAATTTTCCTTACCTACTGTAAAAGCGCGATTCACCCAATAAATGGCGCCATTTGACGGAGTATCTTCAGATTAATGAATAATGGGTAAGTTAATGCAAATCCTCCACTCAAACCATGAAAAACAACAATTAAACACCATCATCCTTGGAAAAAATAAAGAAACTTGGTAAATAAGGCGGCTCTAGCTGTCTTGAACGTTACCATTTATGCTTCCATTCATACCACTGTCATTTGTAAAATAGGCCAAACTAAGGTTTAAACACATGGATATATAAAGAGTTGTGACTTCTTGAGACTTGTGACCCTCCAACTTGTAAAATAAAACTGACCGGAAATACAATTGTTACTAGTTTGCCAACTTTGCTATATGTATCTATTTAATTCTATTAGCAGTTGCATATATCTGAAAATAATAAAAACAAATATTTCACGGTTGTACCAGGCATTTTAGGGCTATTCGGAGAATGCATGGCAATAAAAGTATTTTTTAAAGAATATGAGTACGTGAGTTAAAGACGCAATGTAAACAATAATGGTTAGAGTAAGGGCCGGACCTTTACTACGGTATCCATCATGATGTTTACTTTCTTGTTTGACAAGAATAATATAGTATTCTTTACTCCAGACTGATAAATACCAATGGTTTACACTTGAAAAAGTAAACTATACACTGTAACATACTGGACGTTGGTCCATATTCTAAATCTATTAAAGATATAGCCTATAGGAAAAATACGAATTGTAACATCAGTTTTTCATAAACATAATAGCCTAAAAGTATACAGTTGCAGAGTGATTAAAACCTAAGAGTCGTTACATTAATGAAGCGGTAGAACGGGTAGACGACGAGTCATATGATATACTGTAGTTTACTTAGACTTCAGTAAGGCCTTTGATAAAGTTCCACATGAAAGGTTGTTAAGGAAGATAGAAGGACATGGTATTGGGGGGGATGCTACTCAAGTGGATTAAGGCATGGCTGATTGGTAGGAACCAGAGAGTTAGTATAAATGGTATAAAATCGGACTGGGGATTTGTTAAAAGTGGGGTGCCCCAAGCCCAAGGGTCGGTTTTGGGGCCCACTGGTTGAAATTGTCACTGGTTGAAGTGGCCACTGGTTGAGTTGGCACTGGTTGAATTGGCACTGGTTCAACTGACCTGTCACCCTCCTCATACGATAAATTTAGAATATTAATGCATCTTTTTCGTAATTCTTCTTTGGACTGCCTCTAAAGGGTCGATATCCATGCTGTAATAAGGGCACCAAAATTGAACAGCATAGTCTAAATGGGGTCTACTAGTGCTAAGTATAGTTTTAAGAAAACTTCAGCAGTCCTGTTGCTAACACTTCCAGATATGAATCCTAGAACTCTATTTGCCCTGTTCCTAACACTTATACATTGTTTTCTGGGTTTCAGAATCAAGCTTATCTATTAAACCATGACTTGAACTAAGCCTGAGTAAGAAGAGAAGGATCTGGGGGTGCTCGTTATTAATTATCTGAATTTCAGATCATAACTAACGAGCACCCCCAGATCCTTCTCTTCTTCCTCAGGCTTAGTTCAAGTCATGGTTTAATAGATAAGCTTGAAGAGCATGTTTAGAAAGACATGTTATTTGATGTTACCAGGTAGTCCATTCCAGTGTTTAGGTCCAAATAGTATTACTGATCGTGTACCATAGTCAGCTTTAGTACTGGAACAATACTCATATAGGGTATACCATCGTTTCAGTATAGTATATGTAAACAACCATCAAAACAACCTATAAATGATATAATTTACTTGTGCAAGTCTTAATACCCCGAGTATGAATGGGCTTCATAGTAATCATGACACATGAGACTAAAATTATAACAATAGGCCTATATGGTTGATATTCTTTGTTTTTCTTTCCTTTTGCTGTTTCCCCAATCCTCTTGTTATACCCATTTCATGTTTCTGTTGTTACGACCGGGGCTCGTATAAAACAAGGGCTCTTAATCATTGGACTAGAAAGGCACACAGCCACAACGGTAACACTAGATCCAACCCTCGAACTTATAATGCCGGCGCACAAAAAACACCTATACCCTCCAGAGTTAAATCTGCGATAACGGGATATCCTATAACTCAGTATAAGTGCACTACTACTACAGGCTGATGATCTCTGATACAGCCTGATCACAACATACAATTACGTTAATAAGGTATACAAGGAAAAGATAGAGATCTTAATTAAATCACTGCAATGATTTAATGCAAACTAGAAGGTATATTTAAAGTTACTCTAAACAATAATGAACTGTCACTCCTATACTAAAGAAAGTGAACGAAAGTCCCAAAGCATTGAGCAGGAATCTTCTGAAGAAAGTCTGAGGCTGGGGTAAGATGATCGTATCGGATTTTGAACTGTTATATAAAGCAGGGACAATATAGGACAAGTGTAGAGACAGTGTCAACTGACACGGGAATAACGATAAATGCACACTAGTATTATCTCCAACAACAAAAGAAGTCCTTCATCAGGCAACTAAAAAAAAAACTGCTCAGGTTGTGCAACTCAACAACAACCAAGGCTTACAGTCAACGTGAATAAGAATGCTGCATACATAACATAAGAGTTTATAATTCTAATCGGGTGTCTGGTAGGCTAATAAAGTCTAGCTGGGAATGTCGTAGGCTAGGAAACAATGGATGAGCAAGCGGCGCTCGTAGCCTAGCGAGGTCGTTAAGACTGCGGCCAAATTACGTTAATTGACGGGGTGCTCTCTTGAGAGGTCCAGATCGGTAGTATCTGGTTCTCTCCTGGCAACCCTCGCAAAGTCAAAACAAAACGAGTTAGCAAAATGCTGGGTGGCAGAGGTAAAAGTCCTCACTCGCAGCACAGTGCTAAACTCACAAGGTACACAGTCAGAAAGACCACCTAGGCTTCCCACGTCTCCGTTACGATTGTACAGGTTAAACAAAACCTGTTACACATCGGAAATCACAACACAAGTAGCCTTACCCCAGTCTAGCATTAAATCAGCAGACAGCCAAGGAATAGGCAGAGAGACACCGTGAGTGTGTCGAACCTCTACAGACAAAATGGTAACCCCTCCAAAATGCCTAACTAAACATATAATATCCGAGAGCTTCAGCATATAATACAATGGCCGATATATGAAATCGTGCAGAACCAAAGGGAAGTTATGATATTAAATAGAGAGGAAGAATGAGAGGTAAGAAGTTGAGGGAGAGAGAAAGTGCTCTATAGGTAGAAGTCGATGACAAGTGGCAAGGGATATGTTAAGGGTATGCTGGTCAAGCAAGCTCTGAAGAGAGTAACTCCTTGGGACCCCTAGGATCACACACAAAGGCATGGTGGTCAGCCAATCACAGGCCGCTACGTCACCAGGCAGCAGGGCTGCAGAAGGCGCCAGGAACCACCAGCCAATCAAGAAGCGTGGGAAGGCATGAGCGCGAGCCTACAGCGAGGGGGAGGCAGCACATGTATACGCACGCACACACTACCACCCCACTGCCTATATTATTCTCTCTCCTTAACTATATACAATGCATCTTATGTTCTACTCATGATATAAAATGCTTCCCCTTGTCACAGACGAAAATAAGGACCACCACAGGACTGTCTGCAACAACACGAACACTATGAAAGAAAGAACAACATTGTAGATAGACTGTAGCCAAATACCTTGCCCCGGCGAGTGCTAGCAAGTGTCCAAGGGAGCGGCTGAGCCCACGTGGCGTTCTGCCAAGCTGCAGGCGTCACACTGTTCTCTTCCCTTTTCCCTATAACTTCATTCATCATACATTTTCGATACTTTAGGGTTGCATACAAGTGATTGTTATGGTAGTACAAGCTACTATAATGTTGTAGTAGGCCTACCAGCTACTACCACTAGTAGTAATATTACAACTAACAGGTAGCAGCAAGTGGTATTATCACTAATAGTAGCTAGCACTAGCATTTTTACCAGTAGTAGTAGTATTGAAGTTCATATCATATATTTAAAAATTTGTCATATGTTGGGTTTCTCTCACAATTGAAACAATTACATGTTAGTGGTTCATGTCATGTGGCTGCTATTAATGTATTTGGTGTGAATACTAATGCGATAATATAGCCATTATACAAATTAGTGTTGCTTAACCCTTTCACGCACATATGACGCAGAGGTTGCCAGATTAGCAATAAGAAAGAGTTCTCTCACTCTTATAATTACATCTCCAAAATTAGTTTTCTGCCCACAGCTAACTCAAAGACAACTGCAGAGGTTGAAGTAACTAAACTAAAGGTTTCTAAATACCCCTGATGGTAACAAAGGCTTTAAAGTATCCCCAATAGGCTCAACATCGCGTCATATGTCGGAGAGGTTTAAACTTCTCTCCATAGAATATAATCTTACTGAGCAAGTCAATTTGTGATCCATACATAGGTACCGGTATTAATACTAGTAATAGTAGCCTAGTATAGGCAGCGCCAACGAACTTGAACAAAATCTCGACCACTGACCTCTTCGTTACTCAAAAGGGGCTAGAACAAACTGGCTGTTAAGAGCCACACTTTTTACCTGGTGGACTCTTCCAAATGAGAGGAATTTCAGCCCGATTGCTTTCATTCATATTGAGTTATAAGAAGCTAAAGGGTCAAGATTATTGGTAAGTTCGTTGGAGCATATATACCTATAGTAGTTATATACATATATAGTTATATAGGTCCATTCATTATAGGTAGGCCAGAAACCGTGACTCCTTACCTCTGTAACTCAAAAAGGGCTGCAGCAATGTACTGTATATGGCCTGTGAATGTCCACACCTATTCCATAGCTGACACTTCTTAATGATAATCATAATATTATCGATTACTCTAGTATTTTTTCGTAGTAATTGAGGTTAATAGTCAAGAGTTTTCGCTAATCTTAGCTAATAATTCTACCATTTGGGAAGAATCCGCTAGGGTATAGGTGTGGACATTTTAAAAAAAAATTGTTTAGCTACAGAGGTTGGCGATCACGATTTATGGCTTAGGCTACTGTTACGACAGGGGTTTAAATATATCAGGGCTCTTATTCATTGGACTAGTAATGGCATAAATGCTACAACGGAAAGCGCTAGCTCCAACCTCTGACGTATATTCCCAGTGAACAAAGAACACAAATACTCTACAGAGTTCTATATGCAATAATAGGCTATCAAACTCTCAATAAATGTGCGTCTACTCTAGGCTTAATGTTATGTGAAAACAGCCTATTACTACCTATAACCGAAGGTGCTTGGTTATGGTATGCAAAGTAAGGTGGTAAGAGAAGTTACAGCTTACGTTACTTTAATCAATAAATGTCAGGCACTCCTGCATGAAAGAAAGTGCACTAAAGTCCTTCAACACTAACAAGGAATCTTCTTTAAATGTTAGATGCTATAAAGATGCTCGCATCGGAAATGGAACCCACAAAGGCAGGCAGCGGAACAATGCTCGTGCAGGCTATGCGCACAAAAAGGCAGAATATATAATGCCGTCGGAGCCAAGAATATTCTAAACACTACAACAATAATAATAATCGCCACGACAATGCAGTATTCCTATCAACAAAAAGAGCCTAAGTCGTTTGTGTCTCAATACATCAAACTAGGCTGCGAAATGCTTGTGTAATCATAAATGAGTATGCATAAAAAGAGCTACCTATACTGCTGTTTGCGGATGATACAGTTCTGATGAGTGATAATGAATGGGAGTTGCAGGGTCTGGTAAATGAGTTTGGAACAGTGTGCGAAAAACGGAATTTGAAGGTAAATACGGGGAAGAGCAAGGTTATGGTCTTCGAAAGGGGTGAAGTCACAGATTGTGAGGTGAAGCTGAACGGTCAGGCTATGGAGATCGTCAACTCTTTTAAGTATCTGGGCAGTGTGTTGAGTAAAGATGGGACTATGGATGAAGAGGTGCAGGAGAGGGTACAACAGGGGAAGAGGGTTGTAGGAACGCTAAAAGCAGTAACAAGAAATAGGGTGGTCAGTATGGAAGTGAAGAAGTCCTTGCATGACAGTGTGGTAATCCCGACACTGACTTACGGAAGCGAAGCATGGACGTTGGTTGAGACACTCAGACCAAGAGTGAGAGCAGTGGAAATGAATTACTTAAGGAGTGCGTGCGGAGTTACATGGAGGGATAGACAGACTAATGAGGAAGTAAGAAGGAGGTGTGGTGTGGAGGTAGATGTGCTGGAAAGTGTGAAAAGGAACAACTTGAGATGGTTCGGCCATATGGAACGTATGGAAAGCGAGAGAATGACTAAGAGGGTGTACGAGAGCGAGGTGGAGGGACAGAGGGGGAGAGGTAGACCGAATATGAGGTGGAAGGATGGAGTGAGGAACTACATGAACGAAGGCGGTGCTGGTTGGGGGGAGGGGCGTCGACTGACTGGGGACAGAGGTGCATGGGGGCGGTTCGTTCGTGGCCACCCCTTCAGGGATCACGGCGTCAGGCAATAGATAGATAGATAGATAAAAAGAGTACTTGGTTTAATATACTTAATGTCTACTATGATTGAATAAAGTCTAGCTAGAGTCAATGATACGAGATACTGGTACGCATGGCATGACGCATAGCCTAGTGCAAATCTCAAGTCTGTGCGTCAAATATTACGTTATAGGGAAGGGTAGCTCTCTTGAGAAACCTTAATACCGAAGTATTAAGCATTCTCCTGGCGTACCTCAAAGACAAACTACAAGCTTAGAACAGTGCAGAATGGTATAGGCAAAAAGCCCTCATTCGTGCATGCTCTACTCTCAATGGCACACAGACTAGAATTTACTCAATCAACTCCAGTTCTCAGGTATGTCGTGCAGCTTTTTCCTAAAGCCAGCACTCATAGGAAACAATACCTTATAATATCAGACTCCTAGTCTAGCATTATCTAATCCAGCAGAACACTAATAATTATAGGAAGCGGCAATATGAAAGCCAACCAATGCTTCGTGATCCACTTATCTTAACAACTAACATACATGGGTTATATCAGACCTTAACGCACAATACAACTGGCCAGCATGAAGCTGATTTTGCAGAGTTAACCAGAGGGGGTATAATATTAATAGAAAGGTGGTGAAAGATATGAAAGAGAGGTAGGCAGAGGAAAAGATTCTCAGGTGCGGAGCGGGGGACAGATAGCAAGGAAAAAAGATGGATGCGTTCTAGAAACCAGATCTGAGGGAGAGAGTGGCGAGGAACTGTATATATACTCGCACTAGCTCGAGGCGCGTGGGAAAAAAGCGGTTACAAGTCCTCTAGCCACTAGCAAGGGAGCTAGCAGCATGGTAAGGACCTCTCTCCACCAACCCCCACGAGGCAGCCAGCCGTGACGTCATCGAGCGGGACAAAAACACTGCGCGCTCCCTCTCACTCTGTTCTACTCTCTCTCTCTCTCCCAGATCCCATCATTACTAGTTAATGATAAAACATATACTTTACAATTAAATATATAAAGCCTTGACATGGGTGAAAACAAAGAGCCTTTCTGGACTGCCCATGCCACGAGCTTTCATATGAAATAAAGCACACTCTAATACATAAACTGTAGCCCCATCCACTGCCCTGGCGATCCTAGCGAGTCACTGTAGGACAAGCCATGCGGTTCTAACGGAGTGATTAACGTCACACTACCTATTTGGAATAGGGACAGATATAGCAGTTTGTAGAAGTTGTGGATGCATAAGTTTTCTCTTAATTGTCGCGAGTACGACGTGATGTGCATTAATTCTGGCACATCATAAAACTTTGATAACCCAGACTGATTTTGACATTGGACATTTATATTATAGTTTACCCCAAAATCTAAGTCATACCCGTTTTCTATCTGTCTATATATGGAAAGAAACGTATTTCGTTATGTGTTCATACTATTTAATAATACGGCAAATAACTAAATGCTCTTTGCTCCATGTTTTCTCTTTAACTATCTAATTGAGCAAGTTAATTTGCGAAAAGGAGCTACAAACAGATTAAACCAGGCATTTCTCTTTAATCTTGTAGTGGAGAATACGTATTGTAGCGCTACGACGTCTATGTATCACTCGTGAGACGCGCCTTTTCTATTCAAGCATTATGGAGGTTTGGGGCATGTCCATATCTCGCCACAAACAAATCATTTTTTGTTCAGATATCCTCAATATAGCTGTGTATTGAACTGTAATTACTTATATCTATTCTGTGACCCCAAGTAGTTTCCAAAGTGTGCCGTTAATGCCGTATATTAGTAAGGAACAATTAAAGTGTCGATGTAAATTCTATTTTAGATTAATCGTTCCGATTAATCCAATCTTTTAGTTTCAAGTAACTGGGTGAACACGACAACAGGGATTACACGAGATCTCTGGGCCAAGTACTATTAAAACAAATAATTAGCCGTCTCAGCTACATGATTACTTAGTCTACAGGTAAATATGTACTTCTACAATGTATGAGGGTGGGGTTAGCCACAAAAATGTATAGTTGAAATCCTCATATGAAGATGTAAAAATGTAATAAGAAATGGGGTAGCTGGTTGGCCAACTTGGTGGGGTGGCAAATGCCAAATGGCGGTCTGTCTTATTGAAATTTTGAATTGGTTTTTCTCAGACTTAGGCTATAGTAACTTAAAAAAAATAATCAGTTTAACTCTCTCATTGTTGAATAATGGCATAGGCCTAGCCTAGTCGAACTCGAAGGCTCAAAGTCGAGACAGGCTCAGTTTAGCACAACGGGGATTGGGGCTTAATAAGTTAGTCCATCGGCGGCTCGGCCATCTTCTGCCTCCTATGATCCTATCACGCGAGTCGCGCCCACAAATTCGCATAGTACGATTTCGGATTTCCAAATACTAGCCTAATTTAAAGTTTCAAACTTTTAATTAGTAGCCAATATACCCACTAGTGACTACTGACTAGCTTAGTGTGAGCAACCAAAAATAATAAATCTTATATTTATATAATTTATTATGTTAACGGTTAACCCAGGAACGGCGAAGGTCCTCAATTGACTCCGTCTGTAGTTAATTTTTTTGTTCTAGGCCTAGCCTCCTACTCCTAGGGCCTAGGCTATGTGGAAAGAAAACAAAATCTCACTGCCTGCCCTGAGGCACTGAAGTTATTGAACAGATGACGTGAGATGCAATCTGACAATCACTCAAATTACTCAATCAGGCGGCAGGCCAGAACTAGCCTACTGATTAACTGTTAAAACTTTTAACTGTTGGAACTAGCCTACTCAAAAAATCTAATTTAGGCCGGCCCTGGCCGGGTAATATTAATAATTAATATAATTAATTTTATTTGGTGACGGTGAGTCCGGGTGAGACTTTATTAGTAGTTTGGATCAAGGGGCTCGATTGTGTTACTACTCCAAATTTCGCGCTCGATTGACACCCTGCATCGACCTCGCAGTGCAATGCCAGAAACACTCTCTGACTGTGAAGTTGAGAAGATATGCCAATTTAGGAAGCTTTTCAACATGGTAAATGTAGAGTATGAAAACTGTGAGAAGGGTGAGGAATGCTCTGGCATTTCCTGTGAGTGTACCGAAAGACAGTTCAGAAGTTTTTATAATCATGTTGTGAATAAAGTCAATGAATGTAAGGAAGGAAAATTTGTAGATTTCATGAAATTGTTTAGTTTCTATTTAAGTGATGACAATGTATGTGAAGTGAAAGAGCTTAAGATTTGTAATATTGTTAGGCTTCTTGAGATTGTTCAACTCATGAAAGCATCTCAGTCAGGAACTGAAAGAGCAGTATCTCAAATTAAGAAAGTAGTCCAGGGAAAATTTGAAAATGTGTACAGCTTTGGCGTTGTCAAGGACTTTGACATGGTCAATGTCCGTGTCTTCCTTAGCATGAATTCGCATATAATGAGCATGAATCCCAAACTTGCACGTGAGAAGTTCCTAAAGTTGAAGCATCAGGATTCCCTCCAAAAAACAAAACCATTTCACAGTTGAAGCAAAACGTTGAAGAGAATGAATGAAAGTCCTTCAGAAGTAAAGGCAAAGCGCCCCAAACTTGAACCTTTTCTTATACATTCAAATGTTGAAATGGAAAGAGATCCAGATGATCCAGAACAGGAGAGGCTATCTACTCCAGAATATGACTGTAGTGAGCTTAATGAGCCAACCTCAGTAGAAGTCAGAGAGTTAGGATTAGATTTAGAGGATAGTACTGGTACCGGTACTATTGATCCAGGTCCATTAGAAGATAGGACTGGTACCGGTACTATTGATCCAAGTCCAGAACAAAACTGTAGTGTGCCAACCTTGGGCACATCTGAAGTACCGGTAAAAGTACGTTATTGCATCGATGGATGCAAGGTGACGAAATCTCAAGGTGAGACCATAGATTGGTTGGGATGCAAATACGAGCATTTGTGTGCATCCAGACAAGAAAGACTAAATTTAACAGGACAAAAGGGTGGCGATTGGTTCCACGCCCCTTGTGTTAATGTCCTGAAGATGCCTAAGAGTACTCAAGATTGGGTATGCTCTCTTTGTAAGGAGCTCAAACCAGAAATGACAAAGCTAAAGGTTGGTACTCCCTTAGCATACCTAAAGAAAAGACTTCAGAAAGACAATAGGACAATAGTTAAAGTCAAAGGGGATGGGAAGTGCATGTTTAGATCTTTTTCATTTTTAATGTTCGCCAACCAAGAATGTCATGCTAGTGCAAGAAAACACCTCATTGTTGTCGTGATCAGGGCAGAGCTAAATGGGGTGGACTCTTAGATTTGCATCTACATGCCCTGATGAATAAACAAAATGTATGGCTGATCCGTGAATGTGTAGATGTTCAAGATAATATTCAGGGTTATGTTCTTGAAAGATCAGTATCATTCAGATATAGGGATATGATCTCACATGCCACAGATATTGGCGGAGATTATCATATTTTGTTGTGGGAGGCTCAGAAAACTCACTAGTCCAGTAACTTCAATTAATGATAATTTTGTATCACCTCCAGTGTGCTTGAAGCACTACAACTTTTCAGATGCCATGCCAGTAAATTCATGCAAGGATTGTTGTGTAAAATAGTATTGATATGTTAAAGATTAGGCCCACTGTAGTTTACTATAAGAGGATAGAAAATATTCTAAATAAGAGTTAGTAGGCTAGTAATGTTCACTGTACCTTTATGATAGGCCTTCCACCTGGTATTCCCTTTCAAGTTACCTATACCCGGTAGCTTATTAGTTGCAACTTCCCTTTGTGCATGTGAATTATGCCCGCTCGCCACAAATTCACATCTCACAATTCTCTTTTTCTTTTTCTTGTTTTCTGTTCTCATGATACCAGTACACTGATATAGCTACTTCAGTCTTACAACACTTGCCTTCCTTTGTGCATGTGAGCTCTGACGGCAAATCCACAAGGTCACATCTCACAATTTTACACTACTACTGTATACTGTAGCTTCTTCAACTTCAGTCTTACAACACTTGCCTTCCTTTGTGCATGTGAGCTCTGGCGGAAAATCCACAAGGTCACATCTCACAATTGTTCTTAACATTCTGTGCTAGTCATAGGTAACTGAGTAAGGAACTGAAATCTAGGCAACTTATGAAGTGAAGGTAACCTGTACACTTATAATCAGCATTGCATCAAGCGGGTTTCCCAGCAAAAACTATACAAGTTTTTTACTTCATATTGCAGTTAGTTAACACCACATGACAGATTTACTACACCAAGTTTGAAGGCTTTAGTCCAAGTACATTTTGTACACCTAATATTAGTTCAAGTACATTTGGGTCTTGATTTTATATATTTTTTTAAATTACATTTTTCAAACATCAACATCGTACTCTTCCGTATTCATATAATAAATGTGGATATATAGAAAACTTGTATACAAATTATCTTGACATTTAGCATTGCAATACCCCTTGTCCCCAATCCCCATTTACTTTATGTCTTACACTGTCTCCATTCAGCCCGCTTGATGCCACCCTCTTTGGATCCTAAATTTCGCATTTTTGTTAACCTAATTTCATTGGATTGCCAATTCAGAGTTGCTGGAACCTTCTCTTGTATATATATATATATATATATATGTATGTATGTATGTATGTATGCTACTCAGGCACATACCTCATAGCTGGGGGTGGCCGACTCGACAGTACTGTACTGTACCTGTATATAATATTAGGGCGGCTGTACTGGCATTCCTTAGTCTCTAATACTGTTACAGTAAAACCTTACCCATCTGGACTATCCGAGGGAAATCCTTGTCTGGAAGTCTGAACGTAACACTCAACCATCCAGAAAAGTCTGGCTGGAATACTTATCCAGAAGGCTTGGGTTTCTGGACAGGCGGGCTTCAGATTGGTAAGGTTCTACTGTATTATTCAAGCTGTTCGTAATTTATTGTAGTTAAATAATACAATTATATAACCGGTACTCTTAAGAAATATTTTGAGTTGTTGGACATTTCAAAGGGAGAGGTATAGTTTCACTATTGGTTAACTTAAGTTTTTAAGTTTAATTTTTTGAAGAAATGGATGGTTACTGTACTGTATATGATATTAATACTCCTTAGCCATTATTGCTAACCATAATTATTCCTATTATTTTTATTGATATGCACACTGTACAATATTGCACCTTTTATTTTGTAGATACAGCCCAATATTCTAGCTTGCGTGCAGGATAATGAAGGTGAAGTATTATATTTCTTTTAAATTTGATAACAATAATTATGGCATATGGTGTATTTATACTGTTAATAATGCTACAAATTGTACTATATGTAGCTTACATATCTAAAAAAAAAAAACACACAACAAAATCAGGAATTGGGAGAAGCGGTACCGTACCGTACAGTTTATCTTGATATATATTTCTCTATTAATTTTCAAATTTTGGAATATACCAGTCCTTCATTAGAGTAATACCTTAATTCAGAATGAAGGTCGCAATAATAGGTCATTCGTATATTAGAGACATAGTTAGCTATGTAAATACTGTAGGCGATGATGACATCGAGGTCAAGTGTATTTATGCACCTGGCGCCCATGTCATTAATTTCATGAAGAATCGTCAATCGAAGTTCCAGGAGGTTCTTGATTATGAAGCAGATGTAGTAATCGTTCACTTAGGAGGCAATGATGCTAATGATAAGTGCGTAGTAAACAATTTGTATGTAGCTATTAGAGAAATGTGTGCCAAATTGCAGGAAAACGGCGCAACTGTCTATTGGGTAGAACTCGAGATGCTAGTTTACCAATAAATAAATCCGTTAACTGCTCGACATTTCACTATAATAAAATAAGAAGTGCCATAAACAAGAAGATTAGGTGAACTCCTACCAAAGTAATAAGTTACAGGCGCAATATTCTTAATGAAAGCCACTTGCAGAGCGATGGTACGCACCTGACCAGCGAAGGTTACCAAATTTTGTGGGGCCTATATTGGGCTCGTATTTTAGAATGCTATCATCGCTAATCTAGCCATCATATACAGGATGATTCAATACTCTACTGACAACATTTGTGGGTAAATTTTATACATATAGTTTAGCATACCGGTATATCATTTCTTGTTACTGTGAGGTGGCCAAAAGCAAATTTTAGCTTTCTGCTGTATTTATCTACGTGAAATTCCTTATTAATACTCTGGCAAATATTTCTGATTTACTTATTGTAATTTTATTTTTAACACTTGTGAAAATGTATAAACTGGTCGAGCCACACACACAAATATTTTGGTTCAATGGTTAGCGTTCATCTTTTAAAGTGGAGCTTTGTTGTCATTTCAGTTGAGGTATAAATATGCCCCCCCCCCCCCCCCCAACCAAAAAAAAAATGCTTCATAATTTGTATGCAAATCTTGTCGTTTCATTATTCCTTCTTAATTATAATTTCCAACTTGAGACATTATATCTGCCGTAACTTTCAATGAAAATTAATAGGCATCAATCTGGCATATATCCCCTAAATATTCATAACCTTTATTATTTGTAGGGAGGATAATAGCAGCAGTAATAGTCTACTTATTACCACACAAATGCTTACAAATGTATTAAATGTGTGAATGCATTATAATATCATCCATTTTAACCGAAGGCTACATCCTCTTTTGGGATGTGTTCTTTAAAAACAGTAACATTTCATTAAAATTGTTCAATTTAAATTCACAAGCATAATCATCAGAATGCAGGAAATACAGTTTCTGCAAACTTAAAATACCAAAAATTCTACGGCGGCAGGGGGGCTTCGCCCACCGGACCCCCCCCTCGTACGCCAACTTTAATTAATATTTTCAGATTACCCTTAATTACTACCTACAAACACTGTTTCGACTTAACCACACTGTGTAGACCTGCACCCAACACTGCCCACCGCACTAAACCAACCCTGCAATAAACACGCTCTTAATATCTGATTCAACACCAAGACACGCAGGTTCTCTAGGAAAAATGGTTATCTCCCTCTTTGCTCTATTAAAGCAGAAATACAAGGAGACACAAACATATCTATTGTCCCCGAGTCTAGTACATAAGTGCGTGTAGTATGGTAGAGAACTTCTAAGGTTAAACTAAACTGCACCTAAATGATAAACCAGAACACTGCCAGACTTCCAGACACTTCATAGTATACCCAATCGCTTAGGAATTAGGAGTAATATAAAGCAGAAACATGGGGGAAGTGTGAAGCACTATCCTAACACATGAAACAATAGTTGGCATTCCAGTAGGTTGCGATATGCTACCCTTGAGCACACCTCCAAACCACTGTGAATGTCAACTTCAATAATAAAGGGTAAATACATGTAATAATAATATGCAATGCAGTTAAACAATGGGAAAGAAATGCAAGAAAAAAGTGTCGAAGCTCACAGACTAAGATTGCCAAGAAAGGAATGCAGTGATTAATATTAAACGAAAGATGTTGAAACTAAAATAATATGCTCAATATGACTCCAGCCCCTGCTATACTTTAATCAAACAATGAAACAAAAGAAATATGCGGTATGTAAAGGGAAAACACACGAAGCAAAGCCAACACCAACAGACAATGTTGACAGAGCGAGAGCTACGACTGGAGTGAGGCAGCTAGTGTGGCCAGGACTCCGGGAGTCCAGCTAGGGGCCCCGCATGGCAAGGAAGGGCTCCAGGCGTCGCAACAATAATTAATTATCTCAGGTAGCCTGTGCTCTCATCAACAACAAAAGAATACAACAAATATGAGTCATCATTGTGTAACTTATGATAAACTGCATCAATCACACAAGACTAAATAAACTAACTAATTCATAGAGCTAACGCAACGGCAACAACACAGGGCACCACCGCAGCTCACTCGTGGGAACAAGGCAGAGGGTAGCCTCGCGCCAGGCCCCCTGCAATATAGGCCTTGTAGTTGTAACTCACTCACAAATGATGTACTGTAGGCTACAAACTCATTTGGGAGTGACAATATAATTATATATATATTACCTCATCTTCCATAGTTCATGCCTCCATACAGGTCACTTATATCTATACCCTTTTCTTCTTCTCTGCTCGTTTACTTTTAGTGTCTTTCTTTCCCTGCTCTCCCAATGCCCGTTTTTTTCACCCTCAAGTTTGTTCGTCTAAATTAGGTTAGGGCTTGAATAAATGTATGAGAGGTTGGTTATATTAGCTTAGTTTAGGTGTATGTTAGGTGAGGATAGGGTACGGTTACATTAATATTAAAGATAGCTTAGGTGAAGATATGCTATGTAATATTAGGTTATGTTACTGTAAGTTCTGAGAAGGTAAGATATTTGGTAAGATACGATTAACTTTAAGATATAGTAGGTAAGGCTACCTGAACTTAGGTTTGGTCTCATCTGGGTAAAGCAATTCAATGACATCTGAACAAAAGCTAATTATACCGAACGAAACTCAATAAACTTTCCTTCCAATCTCCTTGCCAGGAGGTCGCTAACTATCTCCCTGTATCAAGGGACCTTTCTTTGTTACTACCGTTCAGCTAATGTACGGTTCAGGGAATTATCCTGCTGAGTACTACTGGCTCCTACGCCTTTTTTGCCACAGTCTCCGCTTAATGCATTTCGTCTTGTCATTATGTTGATTGGGGTTTCTTGTCTTATTGTGTTTTCGTGTGTATTGTATTTATCTTGTATTAACATTTGTGCTGGCATTACTGGTTTGGTTTTACTTGTCTTGAATAACATTATCAATAGAAGATATTTGTTTTTTACACAGCTTGTTCACATTCTCCGTAATAATTTTTCAAGTTGTTGTATTTGTTGGGGTGTGGTTACTACTGTAACTATTGTGGTTATTATTGTTTGTAGCTCCTGAAGTGATGTCATTTGTCTGCTTCAGATTGTCGTTGAATTAATATGTGCATTGAAGAAAAGGAAATTTATGTTTTTTTGAAAATTAAAGGAAACTCTCTAGAATATGATATGAAACTACTAATTTAAATCTCTCTCTCTCTCTCTCTCTCTCTCTCTCTCTCTCTTTCTGTATATATATATATGGATACATATATACTGCCTATACTGCTGTTTGCAGATGATACAGTTCTGATGAGCGGTAATGAATGGGAG
>JBAKBP010012201.1:0-68724 GCA_037953745.1 Lithodes maja | reverse complement strand
CTTAGTTTCATGTATAGGAAGATATTTTTGTTCAAGAGTGTACGATTCAGAGTGTGGTGGTATTGCAGGCAGTTCTCTCATCACCCCCGTTTTCTTCCACATTCCATTCTCCCCCCTATCCCTCTACACCCGTACCCCTACTCAATTCCCCCCCCCCCTTTTCCTCCTACTCCCTTTCTCTTCTTCGTTGCCTGACGTACGAATGATATTGATTATAACTAGGTAATAATGTATTTGACTTTTCTAATCATAAGTATTGTTTACAAGATATATCATAGAGTTCTTGGTAAAAGTAATACTTTAATTCAGCAAGTATATAATGAGTTGAGATTAATGCAGTTCGAGAGGTTGGTATCAGAGCCAGATGAGCGAAGGGTATATAAGCCTACTGTCTGCGTGAGGCAGGTAGTGTATTCTCCACCACCATCTGAAGCTGACCTGCCCTGAGTTTGTTTGTAAAAGAATCACCATGAGTTGAATAAGTATCACCTAGGATTTTGTCTATGTTTATTGATTGCTTTCACTTACTCTCTTGGAGAGTATTTATTATTTCACTTCAATGTTTCTCACTTTGATATTTTCACTAGAAGTAACTTTTGTGTATAATTAATCATGTAAATAAATTATAATTTTATTTTACATAATCTTTACATTTTACCTTTATTCTAATATATTATTCTTTTGATTGTTGGGATAAATCTAAGTCAAAGTAACTAAAGATAACTAATTCTGAACGAGTGATGAGAAAGGAATAACTTTGGGTTTTTTAGGCTAAAACAGCCATGCATAAGGTGTTGATTTTCGGTGTGAGCGTTCTGGGTTCGAATCCACGGACTGCCACATGTGTTTGTAATATTTCATTTATCAATTTTAGGAGTAGAGTTGGTTGTTGGATAGAACATAATTGATATTGGTTCAGGAGTAATTTATCGAGAGGACTTCCCTAGTGGTTAACCTCTGAAGTGCGCATGGGGGTAATTAGAAACCTCTGCCTGTGCGCATGTATTTGAGCTGTTTCCATCACTAAAATATTAATTTTACCATAAATAGCATTAATACTTATCCATATGCGCCTATTATAGGTTGATTATAAAGGTATCAACCTGTTACAACAATAAAACAAGTGAAACCAGCGTTTGGATGGTCAAAATCGGCGATACAGGCCGGAAGTTGCATAATGAATGGATGAGGCAACCTCCTTTCCCGCCAATTTCCCCCAAGGCTGGAGAGACACTGTCGATCGATACTCTCTCTCTCTCTCTCTTGCACTCGCTTGCTAACAGTGATGACAATGCCCTGCTTGCAACTCGCTAATGTTAGCACAAAAATATACCTCAGAATAAGGGAATAACAGGGAAAATAGGTGATAACTGAAGGAGGGGAGGAAAGTGGGGAAGGAGGGGAGGTAGAGGAGTAATATTTTGCATGGCCCAGGGGCATTTTTTTTTTTTTTTTTTTTTTTCGATGTTTAATTTAACCCTCCTGGCCCGGGCAGGCTCTCCTAATGACGGAGCTCGTATCCGGGCGATCTGGTCAAATATCAACAAAAGTAAACTAAGGCTAATCTCGCTTAATATATGACCTACATTAATCAAACATATATATAAATGAGCGCCTTACCTTCCTGCGTAGAATGGCGTTGAGTAGAGCTCTCTAGCTCAACTGGTTCCGGAGTGATGGTGATGGAAGTGGAGGTAACTTTTGCCGCATATTTACCTCGGCGCGTCCGAACACTCAACCGCGGCCCCGGCTACGACGCCCAGTTGCACTCGTCGCTCCACCCGCAATTATGCCAGGAAGCGATTTGATAGTGTTTTATTGGTTATTCTGTCATTTATTATAGTTATTATGTTATTTTCACTCAATAAAGTTATTTATATGAACTTATTTGTGTCTCTGTCACTTATTTCTTCGTTTTATTATTATTATTATGATTATTAGTGTCACTTTCACTGGACTTTGATAATTGGTAGTGTCATTTCCCCTTTTATGTATTGTTAGGTAAGCTAATAATATATATAGTGTCACTGTCACTTATTCATATTGTTATGAAGGCACTTATTATTACTTGTGTGTGTCTCTTTCACTTATATTTAGTTTTATTATTATTATACTGTCACTTTGACTGGCCTAGGCTTATTGAGTGTCATTTTCACTTATTTATTGTTAGAAATATATATTTTAGTGTCACTTTCACTTGTTCATATTGTTATTGAAGGCACTTATTATTACTTATGTGTCCTTTTCACTTATACTTAGTTATATTATTATTCTTAGCCTACATTTGAGTGTCACTTTCACTGTTGTCACTTCCACTTCAAAAGTTTGTTAGAGTGTGGAATTCGTTGAAGCAGGTGCCAGCACACAGTCCAACTTGACACTCGAGGCATTCCCAAGTGGTTTTTGTGGGTTTGCGGGGTCTGCGAGTTGTGTGGCTGCACACATGGCACCTCTTCTGACTCCTAACATTACTACCTGGTGCTTTGAAAGGAAGGGCGCTGAGCTGGTGCTTCCTGAAGAATTCAGCACACCCCGTTCTGTCAAGGTGGCCTGGTCCTTGTATTGGCCTGCCTGGTGTACCCGCATGTTTAGCCAGGAGCTCAAGTAGCACCTGCTTGTGGAACTTCCGCAGGGACTTGTACTTCTTGGCTCCTGGAGTCCTCAGACGGTAGATGTTGTAGGCATTGAGGATCGACATATCTACCGTATGCAGGATAAACTTCTTGTACCACCTGCAAGATGTTCGCAGGCAGTCGATGAAGCCCATCTGCATGTCGGACTTGTCAACGAGGCGCATGTTGATGTTATAATCCAGGACAGCAGCTGGTTTTTGGACGGGGTTCTTGGTTGTTCGGTCCACCTTCCCTGTGGCGACCATCTGGGCCTTGTGGCATGTGGTGAGGAGGTTGACCTTGCGCTGGTCATGCCAGTGGATGGAGAGGATGGGGCCACTCTTCTTGTGGAAGATGTCAGCCTTCTTCGTCTTGGTTGGGTAGCCTGGTATGCCCTTCCTTTTGCCCTTGACTGTGCCGACAGTTCCGGTCTTGCGGTCATGGAGGTACTTGGTCAGGAGAGGCGACGTGTAATAATTATCTGTGTAGAGGATGTGGTTATTATTGAAGTGCCTCTCCATCATCTTCTTCACTACAGCGCCACCAAAACCAATGAGAGGGTCAGTCACAACTTCTCCAGCCTTGCCGCTGTAGACTATAAAGTCCAGCACATACCCCGTCAAGCAGTCGCAGAGGACGAAGAGCTTGATGCCGAAGCGGTGTCTCTTGGACGGGATATACTGTCGGAAGTGCATCCTACCACGGAACAGGACCAGAGATTCGTCGAGGCACATCTTCTGGAAAGGAATCAGGTATGTGGTGAACCGATGACGTATCATGTCATACAGCTTACTGATCTTCCATAATGAGTCGGGAAGGTGGACTGCCATGTTGTTTGTCAGGTGGAGATAGGAGAGGATGTCGAAGTACCTGTCCCTGGACATGTATTTGCCAAATGATGGAGTCGTTATGATGTCGCCAGTGATCCAGTAGTCAGCCAGAACGTGCTTCCTTATATGAGTCATCAGCATTGTGAGTGCCAAGAACACATATAATTCTGCCACAGTGAGAGCTCTCCATGCCACCATCTTGGCACTGGTCTTCCTCCCAAGAAAGTTGGCACAGATAGCATGGTGGTGATTTGTCTCTTTGACGAGGTATTCCATGACTTCATTGTCATAGAAGCCACAGAAAAGTTCACTGGGGGTAGCATCTGGGCCACAGGGATATGCTGGTGACACCCCAGAACCCATCTGTACCTCGTCAAAGGCAGGACAATCTGGCTCGAAATCAGCTCCATCTGTCCACACAAACAGGTCGGATGCTGATGCTCGAGGTCGTGCTGCAGCAGGCACACGCCCTGGACGCCCTGGCACACGCCCTTGGCCAGGCGGACGCCCTGCACGCCCACGCCCTTGGCCAGGCGGACGCCCTGCACGCCCACGCCCAGGCCCAGGCCCAGGGGCAGCGGCGTCGGCAGGCTGACCACGTCCACGACCTCGCCCTCTCCCTCGATTTGTCGGCACATCCTCTTCCTCTTCCTGTTCCTGTTCCTCTTCCTCCTCAGGCGACGCCAGGTCATCTGGGGCAATGTTGGGGTCGTCAGCATCCTCCTCAGGAGACAATTCTGGTGAAGAAGTGACCGGGCGTCGGCGGTGTGGGGCGCGGGAGGCTGCGGGAGCTTCAAGAATGGGAGCCGAGGCCTCGGGAGTTGGGCTCCTTTTGCGGCGAGCCGAGGGCTTTTCGGCAGGAAATAATGCTCTACGGTGTGTTGAGGCCTGTGGCACATCACCAATACCACTTGAAGAGGCCCTTTGGTCATCCTGAACGATAGATGAAGTCGAGGGCTGTGGGTGACCCACGTGGCGTCCCGTGTCAAGGCGTCGGGACAATGGAATGCGGGTGGTTGCTAGGCCAGGGTCGGCGTCATTATCGCTATCTTCAGCTTCCCTATGCTTTTCTGCGGCTGCCCTGCGTGCTTTTTTAGCTGCACTTTTGATCAGTGATTGTTTGTAGAAATATTTGCCCACTTTCAAAGGGCGTACGGGCAGGCAAGGGGGAAGGTCCTGGGGTAGGGCTAGGGCTAGGCCTAGGCTGACCTAGCAAAGATGGCGAGGGGGTAGGCCTAGGTTCTAGTACACTGGGAAGCTTAATGGCACCTTCCTGAAACACTTTCACATCAGGATCATTACTACTGTCTCCCCCCTCAAATAAATCGACATTATCGTCGTCTCCAAAGCCCACGAAATCGTTTTCACTTTCACTTATAAATTGTACCTTGTCCACCAAGCTTTCGCCACTGCTCTCTTCATCACTTTCAAAAAGTTGTCGCTGTATAGCGCTATCACTCAACAAACGCTTAACTTTCTTTTGTTGAGCTCTCTTCTCGGTTGGAACAGGCGTTGAAGTTGCGAGTGGGGTAGCACTGGGGCCCGCGGGAGGTTGCAACGAATCGGACACGTCGGAAAACATTTTTTCAGTATTACTCGCTATGGCGGCCACGTACGAACTGATAACACTAGTAGTTGAGGCTTGGTGGCGCTGCGGTCGCTCCTACCATGCCAAAATTGGCCGCGCAAATTTTGAAGCACGCTTTCAAGCACAAAGATTTTAAAATGACACCCGGGTTCCGGCCCTTTTGTTTTGGTGTCATTTTAAAATGACACCCGGGCTGGAAGGGTTAAAGTTGATTTTTATTTTCTCTGACTCTTAACCCCTCCAACCCGGATGACCTCATATACGCCCATAACATACTCGGCCCGCGCAACCCGGATGGCCTCATGTACGCCCCTTGCTTTCGTGCTTGATTTTCGAAAGCCGCGCGCACATTTTGTGATGATGGGGCGGTAGGTGGCGCCACCCGGCGTCAACGACGCCACAACAACAGTATCTACCCCGACGCCATCATGGACAGTACACCAAATAGTGATTCCGCCGTGTCCGACATCGTGCTTCCTACGACGCCCTTGATAGTGCGTCGTGCCTTACCCCGACGCCATCGCCTAAATGTGTTATCTCCCGGAGGTATTGAGACGACTTTGAGACTTTATGAGAAAGCTGATGCCAAGCATAAGATTGATGAAGAAGTGAGTGACCACTCGAGTAATTATGGCCATGAGAGTGATAAAGAACAATTCCGTGGATTTGCGAAAGAATTTGAGAGTGATGAGAATGATGAAGGTGATGTACCAGTTGTTGAGGGAGCTGGTTTACCTAAAGAAAGTGAACTTGCGAGAGTGAGTGAGTGGGAGAGTTCAAGGTCACAAACCAAATTTCGCATAAGTGACACGACTCCAAGCCCTTCCCCAGGTAAATCGCCTTTCAAGCTCCATTTCTACAAGTTAAAAATACTTGAAAAGGCGGCCGCGGCAGCTAGGGAACAAGCTAAAATACTTGGTGAGGATGAGGCTGTGAGTGAGGGTCAGCGTGGTGACCCTTCTCGACCGCCATTGTCTCCCTTATCTACCCACGCCACCCAAGATGACCCGGATGCCCCGCATTCTTCCCCACCACCCCCACCATTGCCAAGGGTTGAGGACCCCCCACTTTCGGCCTATTTGCCTCCTAGGTCCCCCGACAGGAGACATACTGCTGCCGAAAAGGGGAAAGGTAGAAAATATACTAAGAAAATGAAGAAAAGTAAGAGAGTTTTGTTTGAGGCTCCCGCGGCGGCGTCCACCCCTGCCGGCCCCAGCCATACGTCCCCGCAACTTTCCCCACCTCTCCCGCCTTCAACATGTCTTCCTGCAGAAGTATTTGAGCTCGCATCACCAATACCTGGGCCTAGTGAAAGTGAATCATTGCTTTCTGTGACTCGTCGCAGGCCAAGGAGCCCGGGACCTCGGGAGGACACAGCCTCACCTGTCACTCCTTCCCCACCTCGCCCACCCGCACGCCGCCCACGCATCACTGGTTCCCCGCCAGATTATGTGGGGGCCACTGATGATGAAGGGCACCGCTCTGAAGACTCTGGCCATGATTACATAGGTCCACCGTCAGGGCAAGATGACCACTCTGACGATGACGATGACTATATGGACATCGACGACCCTCGACCCACCCGCTTGGCCCGGCTTCGTGCTGCCCGTCTTTCTGCCCGCCGCCCTCGCCGCCGCCCTAGGGCGCGCGCCTCCCGAGTTGGCCGTGGGCGTACTGGGCTACCAGTTGGAGCTCCTCGTCAGCGTAGACAAGACCCATTCTACGTTTTCAGTGGCAAGACGTAGTTGATGGGGATGGATACAACCCTGATGTGCCAGCTTTTGATGAGGCACTGGAGGGTTCAGGCATTACCCCCAATTTTCCTGCAGGCCCCAATGCTCCACCACACGAACTATTTGAGGCATTCTTTGATGAGGAGGTGGTAGGCTATGTTGTCAAAGAGACAAACAAGCAGCACCAATTCCAGGTACACTTTTTGGGCAAGGTGACCAAGGGCCATATGAGGAAGTGGACCCCAGTGACTCATCAAGAATTCATGGTGTTCCTGGCACTCACCATGCTAATGCCTCATGTCAGGAAGCATAGGTTGCCTGACTATTGGATCACCAATGATCTGATTTCAACCCCTGCCTTCGGGAAATATATGGCTCGCGACCGGTACCTTGATATCCTCGCAGCGCTCCATCTTGTCACCAACACCGACGTCCACCGCCCAGACAAGCTGTGGAAGATTAGGACGTTGTATGAGATGATGCGAGACCGCTTCACCTCCTACTTCAAGCCCTTCCGCAAGGTCGTCATTGACGAGTCTCTTGTGCTGTTCCGGGGAAAACTCAGCTTCCGGCAGTACATCCCCTCCAAAAGACATCGCTTTGGCATAAAATTCTTTGTGCTGTGCGACTGCACAACTGGCTATGTCCTGGACTTCCTGGTCTACAGCGGGAAGGAAGGGGACGTGCTTGTGGACCCCCTCATTGGATTTGGCGGAGCAGTGGTGCAAGCCATGATGGACCGCTACTTCCATAAGAATCACGTCCTCTACACGGACAACTATTACACGTCCCCCACTCTCTCACAGTACCTGCATGAGCGCAAGACGGGGACTGTAGGCACAGTACGAGGGAAAAGGAAGGGCATGCCAACTTTCCCTGCAAAGACCAAAAAAGGTGATGTCTTCAGGAAGAAGTCGGGGCCCATTCTGGCTATCCACTGGCACGACCAGCGGAAGGTCAACCTCCTGACCACCATCCACAAGGGGGAAATGGTGGAGACTGGCAAGGTGGATCGCCGCACCCAGGCCAGGGTGACCAAGCCCGATACTGTCCTGGACTACAATGTCAACATGAGGCTGGTGGACAAGTCCGACATGCAGATAGGCTTCATTGACTGCCTGCGTACCTCGTGCAGATGGTACAAAAAGTTCTTTCTGCATATGGTGGACATGTCAATTCTGAATGCCTATAATATATACAGGCTTCGGAATGAGAACCCACCCCTGAAGTTCAATAGCCTGCGGAGGTTCCAAAAGCAGGTGTTGACGGGGCTCCTGGAGAAGTATGCTACGCCACAGAGGGCAGTGGCACATCCTGGGCCCGCCGTTATCGACCGCTTGCAGTCTGCTCCATACCTGCTTAGGCACCAGCTTGGTTTCTTTCCTCAGAATGCAGCAGGAAGAACAAATCAGAAGCGGTGCCATGTCTGCTACCACAGCAGGGTGAGGCCGCACCCAGGTAAAAAGTCAACCACGGAGTGTGTGGAGTGCAAGGTGGCACTCTGTGCTGTGGGTGCTTCGCTGCTTACCACACCAAGCAGGAGTTCTAATAATCATACTGAAATTGCCAAATAAAATGACAATATGTACACTATAATTATATATAGGCAAAAAGTGGAAGAAAACCAATGTATTATAATAAAAAAGTCAAGTATTATGAGAAAATTGATACAAATACAATTCCACCATAATAATATGTGAAAGTGACACATATGTATATACCAAGTGACATTCATATGATTAGAACCTATAGAAATATATCAATCAGTGAAAAAAGACACAATAAATTGTATATAAAACGTTTACAAATCATATAACTAAGTGAAAGTGACACAAGACCTAAGATTTGATGGCCAAAGTATAATAAACACCTGTGATAATGAATAATCAGTGCCTAATACAACAATAACCTACCTCAATTACTAATAAAATGTACGGTATCGAGTGAAAATGAGCATTATCAGTGACAGTGACACTCTCTAAAGCATATTTGTCAAAGTGAAAGTGACACAAGACCTAAGATTTGATGGCCAAAGTATAATAAACACCTGTGATAATGAATAATCAGTGCCTAATACAACAATAACCTACCTCAATTACTAATAAAATGTACGGTATCGAGTGAAAATGAGCATTATCAGTGACAGTGACACTCTCTAAAGCATATTTGTCAAAGTGAAAGTGACACAAGACCTAAGATTTGATGGCCAAAGTATAATAAACACCTGTGATAACGAATAATCAGTGCCTAATACAACAATAACCTACCTCAATTACTAATAAAATGTACGGTATCGAGTGAAAATGAGCATTATCAGTGACAGTGACACTCTCTAAAGCATATTTGTCAAAGTGAAAGTGACACAAGACCTAATATTTGATGGCCAAAGTATAATAAACACCTGTGATAACGAATAATCAGTGCCTAATACAACAATAACCTACCTCAATTACTAATAAAATGTACGGTATCGAGTGAAAATGAGCATTATCAGTGACAGTGACACTCTCTAAAGCATATTTGTCAAAGTGAAAGTGACACAAGACCTAATATTTGATGGCCAAAGTATAATAAACACCTGTGATAACGAATAATCAGTGCCTAATACAACAATAACATACCTCAATTACTAATAAAATGTACGGTATCGAGTGAAAATTACCAATATCAGTGAAATTGATACCCTAATAAACATATTTTATATAATTGGCCTCAAAATAACTAGAAAATATCAAATAAACATCACATTCTCAATATCAAACACTAAAATCGTCTAAGGGAGATAAATACTTTGGCGCGGCGAGCGGCTAGGTGCGTCGTAGCCAGGGCGGGCCGACGCTTTCGGACGCGTGAGGAAATTCCCGCATAAAAAAGCACTCGTCTTCCCGCGCTCACCATTATGCAACCAGAGGGGCTAGAGACCTCTACTAAACGCCATTCGACAGAGGAAGGTTTGTGGAACATTATTTTTTTTTATTCACAACATTACATGCAATATTCATTCATTTACAGAGTAGTTAACATAGGTAAAAAATCCTCAAAACCCCCGGTACAGCAGTACAGTCATAAGCTATAGCCCCCGGGGCTGGAGGGTTAAGAGTCTTCCCGCAGTCCGCCGGGGGAACTCTTAAGAGTCTTCTGGCAGTTCCCGGGTTAAGGCCCCATTAATTGCTCTTTCCATTCACATATGCATAGCCTACGTGAGTTGCAGTTGGGATGTGTGTACATGCTTAGATTGATATGCAGGATTCGAAGTTGCATAATAAATCGTAGGCAGTGTCCACCATTCTTTTAACTGTCTTTGTGGCGCAATGCATAAGGTGTTGATTTTCGGTGTGAGCGTCCTGGGTTCGAATCCACGGACTGCCACATGTGTTTGTAATATTTCATTAATCGATTTTAGGAGTAGAGTTGGTTGTTGGATAGAACATAATAATCAACTGATATTTTATGAAATTGCCATATCTTTTCACCTACCAAGGTTTTAGTGACTACAAAGAGAGTTGCTAGTTTTTGTGGAAGTTTAACATGCCACTTCTTCTTGACTGAAACTGATAGTCATATTTTCCGCATTTTGTGAGGCTAAATAATAAGTCCTCGTTTTGTGGTTTTTAGTGGAATGTTTCTATATGTTATGGGTTCGAACCCCGCTCGTAACGTAACATTATATTATATTTAATCCAATGGTATAATCAATGTTGGTACGTTAATTTTTGTTGGCCGAAGTTATATGAGTGAATACACAATTACGAGTTTTAAGCAATTCCAAGATTATTATAGGATCTCATGAATTACTTTATATATATATATTTAATTTGATAGTCATACTCCAATACTTTGTAGATAATGTATATCTATCGTATAATTAACTCTCGTAGTTTATTCGAGTTGTAGGGTATATTTTCTTAAGACTCGTTACCAAGTAAGAACCATGATAATTTATAATACTTATTGGAGTATAATTATAAAGTCAAAGGAATAATTTATCGGATATAAAAACACAGTTAACCCTCGTCTAGCGGGGGTTTTTGGGCTTATTTGGGCATATTCAGGCCCTCCTGAATGATAAATAAAGTATCTGCATGAAAAGAAATTTATTCAGCAAAAAACTAGGCGCTAAAAGCTTCAAAATGAGACCAGAACGAGCTACGTAGCACTCGTGGTTCTCATACAGTGGTACCAGTAACATGGGAGTTTAGCGTATAGCGGTATATTTTTCCCAGCTACGCTCACTACTGGCTACACTGCCAGCCTCTCGAGAACACAGGGAGGGTGAGTTAGTGGGCGGCGGTAAGCCCTGGGTGTCGGCCGTGTGGCCTGCTGCGCTCCCGGCCATTTGCACTCGATTTTAACTCTTTAAAAGCCTTAATAATGCTCCTAACTTGCTGCTTTTTGGATACGGACTTAAGTCGGGCCCCGCTCTTTAACCTCTGAAGTGCGCATGGGGGTAATTGGAAACGTCCCCCTGTGCTGACGTATTTGAGGTGTTTCCGTCACTAAAATATTCATTGTGCCATTAATAGCATTAATACTTATCCATATGCGCCTATTATGGGTTGATTATAAAGGTATTAACCTGAAACAAAAATAAAACGAGTGAAAACAGCGTTTGGATGGTCAAAATCGGAGATATAGGGCGCGAGTTATATAATGTATGGGTGAGGCAACCTGCTTTCCCGCCAATTTCCCCCAAGGCCACTGAGACACAGTCGATCGATACTCTCTCTCTCTCTCTCTTGCACTCGCTTGCCATCAGTGATGACAACACCCTGCTTGCAACTCGCTAATGTTAGCACGAAAATATACCTCAGAATAAGGGAATAACAGGGAAAATAGGTGATAACTGAAGGAGAGGAGGAAAGTGGGGAAGGAGGGGAGGTAGAGGACTGAGATTTTGCATAGCCCAGGGGCCAAAAAAAAATAAAAAAATAAAAATATATTTTTTTTTTTTCGATGTCAAAAGTTGATTTTTTTTTTCACTCACTCATAAGAGTCTCCCCGCAGTCCGCCGGGGGAACTCTTAAGAGTCTCCCCGCAGTTCCCGGGTTAAGGGGAGCGTCCGGCCTTTACTCTAGAACGTGTCAGTGGATTTTGTCTGTATTTCATAAGATTTTGTACACATATAGGGGACCTAACAACTAAGAAATTTCCAAAATTTTAATTCTCTAGGACAATTATTTTTTGAGTTAGGTGTGTAAATTTAGGACTTTTTGTAAAATCAAAATCTCATTTAAATGTTGTTGCTTGATTGTTTTAATGCATTGGGGGTACTAACAATAGGTGTACAGTCAGGACCCCCAATACACGATTCCACAATGCGCGAAAACCCTAATACACGAGTTACCCCTCGAAAATAACATTAATTAATTAAACATTAATTACGCGAGGTGGTACCACAATACACGAATCGAGAGCTAAGAAGGGGCCAAATCCGCTATTTCCGCTTGATACGCGAGCACGTCTACGTTTCGCGAGGCCCAGGAGTAGCTCTGAAAAAAGAAGAAGACGGGCATACGCCTGCCTTCCCTCCCGCTTACCCGCCCTCCCTCCCTCCCACAGTCCCGCTCAAGCGCTCATAGCCGTGCGGAGTGACCAAACGTTTGTAGTGCCTGCCACTTTTTTCGCCATGCCACGCCAATATAAGAAGATAACACACAAAATGAAGGTGGAAGTGTTGGATCGCAAGAAAAAAGGAGAAGGAAACTGTGCAATAGGCTTGTCAGAGTAAACTGTTCGTACGATTTGGTCAGGGAGGGAGAAGTTGGAGAAAATCGTGAAGTCCTACGGTCCTAGTCCTAGCCTATCTACTACTAATTTTAAGGTAAGGTTTCATATTTTTATTCATTGTTCTTATTATATATAAGATATAGACTGTACTGTAGAGCCAAAAATGTCGAAAATAAGGCCAAAAATTTCGAAAATAGGCCATAATTGAGAGACGTCACCCAATCTAATTATTCCCATTTAAAGTTAGTTCCACAATACACGAATTCACAATACGCGATGCCTCCTGTCACCCCTATTCTCGCGAATTGGGGGTCCTGACTGTAGTTTCAATTGTACGTTGATACTTTTTTCCATTTTGTATCTAATTGTAGAATTAGGGCATTTACAATTAGGTACAAATTAGGTACAAATTAGGTGACAAATGTCTCGGGGTGCTGTGTCGAAATGGGAAAGAAATAAAAACAAATGGCGACGTGGAGTTGTAGAGAATTTCATGCCCTTTCCAATGACACCAGAAACATTGTTGTAGCATGTTTGGTTACGTCAGAACTGCGCCGACAAGTGAACTTTCTTATGTGAGGTACTAAGGCACGAGAGCTGTTGCAAGCCAGCCGGCCAGCCGCACCCTACCTCTCTCGCGGCTTGGACCACACTGCTCTTTCTCCTCCACCACCACCACACCCTTCGTTGTTACCCGGGTTGAGTACCAGATACTGTTAGGCAAAATATCTAAGAACGTCATATTTTCACCAAAAATTCATGGTTTTAGTTTTTTTTTTTGCAGATCCGAAACCCATAATGCATTTTCTACGCGTCTGCGCGACCCGCGACCCGCGAAAACTTTAAACTAGCCCAGAAATAACATGCTTCCAGACGGAATATTGCCTCAGGATTTTAACTGAAGACAGAGGGATGGGTGATGATGCCATATATCGGGTTGCGCAATATTGCCGTTTTGAGCACTATTACGAGTATGAACCGGACGCTCCCCTTAAGTGTTAATGAGTTTGGTAGTTATACGCTTTTTATAAGATTTGAATTTTAATCATTATGACAAGTTGTATATGAATGAATACTTTTACCAAGACCGACTTGGGTTAACTAACACTTATTGTATGAAATTGTATAATACCGTTTCACTATATGAATGAATACATTTCCAAGACCGACTTGGGTTAACTAACACTTATTTTATGAGATTGTATAATACCGTTTCACTATATGAATGAATACTTTTCCAAGACCGACTTGGGTTAACTAACACTTATTTTATGAGATTGTATAATACCGTTTCACTATATGAATGAATACTTTTCCAAGACCGACTTGGGTTAACTAACACTTATTTTATGAGATTGTATAATACCGTTTCACTATATGAATGAATACTTTTCCAAGACCGACTTGGGTTAACTAACACTTACTGTATTTTATGAGATTGTATAATACCGTTTCACTATATGAATGAATACTTTTCCAAAACCGACTTGGGTTAACTAACACTTATTGAATGAGATTGTATAATACCGTTTCACTGTTTTCCAACCAAGGCTATCACGTTCAATTATCAATATTTAGATTGTACTTACAATGATTTTGATAGGTGTGTGATATCGGACTGAGTTATCAGTCCTCTTTGAAGCCTTCATTTTGGGTTTGTGCTTTGGCTGGAATTAGGTATCTGCCAGGCTGCTACCAAGTTGGAGAGTTGGGTGTAGAGGTGTTTGCTGCTTGAAGCTAGGATTTGGTCTGAACTCCATATCTCCTTGGAGATATTACAATACCTACATTTTGGTCTGTGAAACTCTATCCAATACTATATATGGTATTCTTTTGAACAGCTATGTAACTCTATGTAATAGGATAGGCCTGTGTTTGCTAGGCTTAGGTATAAGCCTAGTAGGTGTGTTCTGTCTTACCATATATTCCTAACTCATTACTCACTACATTGTTTTCACAAATGTCAGAGTATCGAGGATGGTTGACACATGCTTCTCAAAATACCATAAGGGAAGGAAGGGGCCTTGTGGTTTGCCCACTCCTCTCTCTGTTATTCTCCACTATTTTCCCTATTCACTTCTTTACTGTCTTATACTTATTATTTATACACATATATGTTTTTATTCAATATACACAATCCTAAGTTTATACACTAGATGACTCTTTAGTCATAATGTCGATATCAGTTCTCGACATCTAGAAGCGTTCCAGTGTGTGGTAGTCGGTGTAGCAAGGAATAGCACAGAGTCCCACATTACACTGACTACACATGGACGCGACTTCCCTCCTATGTCGTGTGACTGCAGACGTGGCACTGCTTCTTTCCGGCCTTCCGGCCAGCTTCAATTTGTGCGTCTGTGAGGGGGACATACACATGCCTGTGGCTCGTGAAGTAGTCCTGGCACTCAAGGCGGTTAGGCATATTTACGATCGCCCTCGCACCTGGTGCCGCATGTGTGGTTCCGTGCTTACTGAGGATGGCATCGATGATTTCCTTGGCGAACAGCCTTAGAGAGCTCTTCTTTCCTGTCCGCGTCATCCACAGGTTGTATGCGTTCAGGATAGTGATATCAAGAAAATGGAGTACGACCTTCTTGTACCATTTACAGGTCTTTCTAAGGCAGTCAACAGCAGTGATTTGCATATCACTCTTGTCTACCAACCGCATGTTCACATTATACTCCAGAACAGCGTCAGGTTTGGAGACAACAACTAGTAGTCTGGGATCGAAGGCCGCAAAACAGCACTTTGATATGACACCCCTGCTGTAAATTTTTTGACCCTTGGAACATGATAAGGGAAGTGTTGGACATCTGAAAAGTGAATTTGGACACTTGGTTCGGATTGCGCAACGTGAGGACACTCAATTTTATGAAGTTAAGACAGGAATTTTAAAAGCGGAAAATTTTGAGGTTGAGGAAATTCAATGCATCATATCTCCTTACTGTGACACTTTATTGCAACAAATGACCACTCATTTTTTTCGTCATGATGTCAGCTACAGAATGATAGGTAAATAATATTGATTGGGTGAACTAGAAGGTCACCAGAGGTCAAAAGATCTCGAAAATCATGTCTCACCTAAAATTTTGTATTTTTATCAAAGAAATGGGTTTAAGAATATATTCTAGTATGATTTATGAAGAAATGATAGTTCTACCCAACTTTTTACACCTTTATAATGTTTTATGTGAGTGGGATATGCTTGTGGAGTAGGAATATAAGGCAGCACTATGCATTTATTTGTATAATCCAATTTGAAGAAATTACTAACGATACACTTTTCTTGTCCGACAGGTGATACTGCTGCTTCCTTGACATCCACGATGGATCCTGTGATAACAACAAAGCGCAAGCAGCCCTGTTCAACAATAACTGATTATTCCAGGTGTTTGATATGCCAAAGTACTACTGATGAGCTTGGACGTATGTGTAAATTAACAAGCAGGGGTTTCAATACATTCAAAGATGCAGTAGAAACAAGAAGAGATCATGTGTATTACAGACTTTGGAATGACCTACAAAATGCTGATGAGTTCCTTAGAAGGCAACCTATGTGTCATGTGAACTGTCGAAGTGATTATACACATAAGAAAAATGTACAGGCAAAACGGTTGAAAACAGAAAATGAAATGACTGGAGAAACATCTAGCACATCGGGTCGAACCAGTAGAACAGGAATTATTGATTATAAGCTTGTGTGTTTCTTGTGTGAAAAAGAACGTGATGGAAAAGGTGATAGGCTGCTGACTGCAGTTGCTAGCTATGAAAGACAGGCATCAATTCACAAGAAAGCTAAGGAACTAAATGACGAAACTGTGTTACTGAAAATTCAAGGGCATGGAGATACATGCTTAGATCTAATTGCCAATGACTTTAGCTATCATCTCAGATGCATGAACAAGTTTATGGCTGCACGTGGCAAACCTAACACTGACAGTGGCAGTTCAGCAGTCATGACCGAGTATGATTCAGCAATTTTAGCTCTTGTGTCGGAGATTTCCCATGGACTTTTGAATGACAAACATGCCAACTCCATTGATCAGATTTTAAAAAGGTACAATGAACTGTTGTCTCAGTATGACATTGCTACAAAGTCTGGCTATAGAAAAGACAGACTGATAAAACGGTTGACAAAACACTTTGGCAGTAGCATTCAGTTTGTCTCTTTAACCCGGGAACTGCGGGAAGACTCTTTAGAGTTCGGCCGGCGGACTGCGGGAAGACTCTCTGGAGTAAGTAAAACTAAAAATCAACTTTTTACATCGAAAAAAAAAAAAAAAAAAAAAAAATTTGGCCCCTGGGCCATGCAAAATCTCAGTCCTCTACCTCCCCTCCTTCCCCACTTTCCTCCTATTCCTCAGTTATCACCTATTTTCCCTATTATTCCCTTATTCTGAGGTATATTTTCGTGCTAACATTAGCGAGTTGCAAGCAGGGTGTTGTCATCACTGATGGCCATCGAGTGCAAGAGAGAGAGAGAGAGTATCGATCGACTGTGTCTCAGTGGCCTTGGGGGAAATTGGCGGGAAAGGAGTTTGCCTCACCCATAGATTATACAACTCGCGGGCTATATCTCCGATTTTGACCATCCAAACGCTGTTTTCACTCGTTTTATTGTTGTTTCAGGTTAATACCTTTATAATCAACCCATAATAGGCGCATATGGATAATTATTAATGCTATTAATGGTACAATGAATATTTTAGTGACGAAAAACCTCAAATACGTCAGCACAGGGGGAGGTTTTCATTTACCCCCGTGCGCACTTCAGAGGTTAAAGGGTGCATCATGTTTAATGTGTCCATCTTCATTGACTGTGAAGGAGTTGTGTGATCAAGTTGTGGGTCTGAAATCTGAATTAGAGGAATATCAGGTATATAGTGATGATGATGTTGATGATGATCCTAATCCAATGAAAAATGTTGACATTAGCTCATACCCTTTGGCAAAGCATCTAAGAACAGAGGTAAAAGCAGCTGCAAAAAGAATGCATATTGATGTAGACAATGAATTCAGTATTTCGTATGATACTGCCTCAAGACAAATTCCTGTTGAATTGTACAATCATCTAGCATGGTTAATTACTGAAAGTGATGAAAACAAAGGTGACAGTGAGAAAGTTCATCTTAGTGAAAATGACAAAGAAACTGTTCTTAACTTATCTCAAGATATTATTAATTACATTTGTAAACAGCCTACACCTAAGCAGGTAGGATTGGCAATGCATGTTCTAAAAGAAACTCACAGCAAAAATATTGTTACCATGTTAAACAGATTTGGAAATAGCATTAGCTATGCCAGTGCTCAACGTTACTTAACAACGATTGTGAGTGAAGTAACTGAACAGGAAAGAAAAGAAGGTATCTTTATTCCATCCAACATTATACACAGACATTTTGCTCAATATGCCTTTGATAACCTTAACTTTCACTCTGAAACTGATGATGGTAGTCTGGATGCAACTACTAATATTATATATCAATATACAAAGCAGGAGAATATAATTGGGGCTGGGAAAGTACCTCTACATAAGACAAGACAGTTAACAGTCAATAAACCCGAGGCGTTTGTCCCTGTTAGCAGCAACCTTACCCTGAAGGACAGAAAAGAGGCAAGATCGTTATGTGGAATAGAACTCATTTCTGATGCCACTGTAGCTAGTAACACTCTGATTGATGAAAATATTGTATGGTTCCTTTTACGGATGTTTCCCACTCAAATGATGACATGTAGAAATGATAGCACTTCATGTACTCCAACTTGGAATACCTTTTTTGAAGTGTATGATGGACAACAGGCACATAAAACAAGTATTGGCTATGGACCACTGTATCCTCAAACTCCAACAAACCCAGATGTTGTCCAGACCTCCCTGGATTATTTCATCTCCCTTAATCTGAAACTGGGACAATCAAAAACTGTTATCACATGTGACCAGGCAATATATGACATTGTAAAAGGCCTGTTGAACAAAAAGCCTCTCAAGTATAAAGATGTCATAGTACGATTGGGTGGATTCCACATTGCAATGAATTTTATGGGATCCATCGGGTTCTTTATGAGGGAAAGTGGCATTGAAGACATACTAGCTGTGAGTAATATATGTGGTAGAGGAACAGCTAATAAGGTGATGGCAGGGAAGGACTACTACAAAATGGTTCGTTATCATTCCCTACTCTGTGAGGCGTTCTTTATGCTGAAGTGGGAGGCCTTTGAGCAGTGGTTGTTGCACAATGATGAAGCTGAAGCTCTTGGATTTCTATCTTCACTGTTGGAAAAACTTAGGACAGCTTATGAAACAAAAGACACTGAGAGAATCGTTGTATTTGTTGGTGATGTGATGAAACAATTAGGATTGCTTGAATCACAGTGGAAAGACTTTGAGAACACATTGGGAGTAACAGCTCAGTTATGGGGAATGTATATTGACATGGTGCTCATTTTGAAGCGCTACATCCATGCTGAAAGAGCTGGTATTTGGAAGCAACACCTGCTGGAGGTGCAGAACATGCTACCGTACACTGTTTCCTCTGGACATACTAAGTACATGTCATGTCTCCCAATCTATTTAAATGAAATGAAAAACCTACCCAACACTGCATCAGAGATACAAAGAGAATTTGAAGCAGGCAATTTTACTGTCCACCAGACAGAAGGTGTGTTCAATGGTGTATGGACAGATCTTGCATTGGAACAAACATACAATAATGAGGGAAAGACTCGCTTATTCAAAGGTATTACTCATGCTGAGGCTGCTCGAGAAAAGTACATAAAAACATTACCATTCTTGACATCTGTCTCTGAGAATGTCAAGAAGATGGTGCACATGGAATCCCCTCACCCAGATCACCATGAAAAGAGGAGTAAAGATGATATAGAAAGGGTTCTGGAAATCAGAAACACTGTAGCAGAAACTATGAGGAATCCGTTTGTTGCAACCCTTGGGACGGATAAGCTAATAAACATTGCAACAGGAGAGACGCTTGAATCTACACAACTAGTCAAAGCTAGAACGATTGGGCTAGAATCATTCAGAGATGCCAGCACCACCAATGCTGCTAAAATTGTTACCCCAAAGATAATGACATTTGCCAGTCAACAGAAACAAGGCAAAGGAAAGCGACATTGTATGAAGAAGTTAATCAATGTGGAAAACACTGTTACAAGAGCCCTTTGTTTTACACAAGAATTAAGTGATGAGGCAAAGATTGAAGCCTTTAGTTATGAATGGAATGACTATCCCCCATCATTATTTGAGCCAAACAGTACTGTATCTGAGGGATATACCATGCGCAAAGGAACTAAATATGATTTTATTGAAACACTTCAAAAAGAGGTAGCTGATTCATGGAAACCAATGACAGAAATTTCTCAATCTGATTCTGAATCAGTGTATGTTATTGACGCCATGGCATTTATACAACGCTATCGGACACTGGCATCAGAGAGTTTTGGTCAGCTTCAGGAGAGGTACTTGCAGAAGATTCTGGCCATGAAACCAATCGGTTGCTCAGAGGTTCACTTTGTTGGTGACAGGTATGACTTTGGTGAAATGAGCTTAAAGGATGGTGAACGACAGAGGCGGGTGAAGGGAGTTTTAACACCAGAGTATATCCCTGATCATAACATGAAAATACCAGAGTGGAAAGGATTTCTTTCAAACCCACAGAACAAGGCAAACCTACTTTCATATATTTCATCCTCTTGGACCCAGCCATCCTCAGTTCCTGACGGGATTACCCTGATAATAGGAGTTGGTACTAAGGGAATTCGTGTGACCAGTTGCGGTACAACTGTGTTACAGGAACTGTGTTGCCACAATCATGAAGAAGCTGATACCAGGATCTTTTCACATATTGCAACCTGTCAGAAGAGTAGTGTGTTTATTGTTCATGCAGCTGATACAGATATCATTATGCTTTCTATGTATCATTATCCTCGACTTCCACATGTTGCTAAACTGTGGGTTGAAAAGAACTACATCTTCTTTCCCATTCATGATTTAGTTGATAAACTAGCTAGTACAGTAGAAAAAGATGCACTTGAACTCACAGACACTCTGCTTATTTCATATGTTTTATCAGGCTGTGATTCAGTAAGCTTCCCATTTGGACGAGGGAAAAAAAAGATCGGCAAAAGTAGCAATGCAGCACATAGGTAAAATGACAATGCTGACTAGCTTCTCACATACTAATGTAGGCCTAAGTGACAAGTTGTTTGATGAGGCATGGGACTTTTGGTGTGATTTGTACGGCAAGCCAGGATATTCATCATTGGATAGGTTACGTGCCCATATATTTGCCTCTAGCAAACAGGATCTCCGCTCTCTTCCTCCAACTGAAGACTCCTTTCATTTTCATGTCCTTAGGAGTCTTTGCCAGATTAGCCTGTACAAACAGGCTAATGTGTGTAATCCAACTCTTCTTGCACCTGAACAGTATGGCAGGTATTTGGACAGTAATGGCAGATTGTTCCCAGTTATGAAGCGCAAAGTTAGTAAACCTGCAATAGCAAAACTAACATTCTGCAAGTGTAGGAAAGGCTGCATTAAAAACTGTCCATGTGCTAAGGCTAGACTGGAGTGCATTATTGCATGCACTTGCAATGGGACTTCCCCAAAATGTGGGCGGCTAACTGAAGATAACGGCGATAGCGATTAGTGCAAAATATAGGTTTAACTGTTAGGTTTGCTACATTTATTATCTTTAGCACATAATGTCTGTTTTACAATAATTTCATATGTATTAATGAAGAATAAAAAGCCTTATTTTACCACTTATTGACATTACATCAATAATTTTCAATGTGTAAATAGGACTGTATACTTTAAAGAATATGTCACCGTCACTAATTCACATTTGTTTTCATTACATCTCTAAGCAGCAGGCAAAAGTGATGCCTTTTACTTTTAGTTTATTAGTATTTTCTTTTCTAAAATACATCAGTAGGACATACAAGGTTTAATGAAAGTGTTTTTCTAAATTACAATTGAGAAAAATGTATTATACAGATGCTTTGTAAAAAATATATACCAGTTTTGGGGTGAGACATGATTTTCTTGACCTTTTGACCTCTGGTGACCTTGTAGTTCAACCAATCAATATTATTTACCTATCATTCTGTAGCTGGCATCATGACGAAAAAAATGAGTGGTCATTTGTTGCAATAAAGTGTCACAGTAAGGAGATATGATGCATTGAATTTCCTCAACCTCAAAATTTTCCGCTTTTAAAATTCCTGTCTTAACTTCGTAAAATTGAGTGTCCTCACGTTGCGCAATCCGAACCAAGTGTCCAAATTCACTTTTCAGATGTCCAACACTTCCCTTATCATGTTCCAAGGGTCAAAAATTTTACAGCAGGGGTGTCATAATAAAATGCCTTTTTTTGCACTTTTTGGGGTGTGGATCCCAGACTACTAGAACCCTGTTGCCTGTGACAGGGTCCTGCTGGTATCTCCTCTTCCCGCTATCTCGCAATGTGGACTTGTGGAAGGTGGAGAGGACATTGACTGGCTTTGTGTCGTGCCAACAAATAGCCAGTGTGTTCTCACTGATGCTCTTCTTCCGGATGATGTCTCCTTTCTGTGTCTTTGCAAACCGGGGCCAGTGTTTCCTGTTTGCCCTAACAGTTCCACAGCTTTCAGTTCTCCTTGCAAGGAGATACCTGGCAAGGAGAGGAGAGGTGTAGAAGTTGTCCGTGAACAGGATACGGTTGGCATCCAAATACGGCTCCATCAGTGTCTTCACAACCAACCCTGAAAGACGCAGAGGGTCATTCGGAATGTCCACATCAGTAGCGGTGTATATGATAAGGTCCAGCACGTATCCTGTCTCGCAGCCACATAGGACAAAGAATTTGACCCCGAAGCGGTGACGCTTCGACGGAATGTACTGCCGGAAAGAGAGACGTCCCCGGAAAATGATCAAGGACTCATCGATCACGACATTCTGGAAAAGTTTGAAAAACCGGCGAAACCTGTCCAGGAGGGTGGTCATGAATGGCCGTATTTTCCAGATATTGTCAGCTCCGTGTGCCGCAGAATTATCCACAAAATGCAAGCACTTCAGAATTTGCCTATACCAGTCCCTTGGCATGTAATTATTGAACCATGGCGTTGATAGGATGTCATGCATGATCCAAAAATCCAACATGTTGTGCTTCTTGATGTGGGGCATGAGCATGGTGAGGGCAAAAAACACGAGGAGATCAGCGATGTCAATGGCTGTCCATCTCCGCATGTGGGGCGAGTTCATTTCTTCGGCGTGCTGCTGTCCATAACAGTTTGTCTCTGTGACAATGTCCCCGAGCAATTGGTCGTTGAAGAATGCTCGGAAGTAATCATAAGGAGAATAATTTTCCGAGCAGGAAAAGGCAGGCTGAATGCCATTCGTTGTCTTGTCAAACAGGGGTGGAACACCAGGCATATCCCGAGGCTGGCAGTCCTCAAACTGAAAGACAGGTGGCTCGTCACCCGGCCACCTGCCCCTCCTGGCCCCTCTCGCCCTTGCTTGGCCATGGAGCTGGCGTCCACCTCCTCGTGCCCTTCCCCGGGCACCTCGCTGTGGCCGTCGCCTCCCACCTCCTCTTGGTAATGGCTGTGCCTGCACCTGCTGTGCCTGCCCGCCATCCGAGTTGCTTCTTGCCACCGGGGATATCCTGGCTTCAGGCGAATCGGGAGAGCTTGTGCTGGCATCGCTTTTGGCCAAATCCAGCCGACACCTGGTCCTCCTCGTCTGCGGCATCTCAGGTGGCGTTGACAACACGGGGGGAGGAGCATCTGCAGCTGGTGTAGAGGTCGATGAACCAGGTTGTGCATGGGCGGGGGTAGTCTGTAGCTGGTCTACCCCCGAGATGTTCGCGAGTGGCATCACTGGAGGCTCTGACGCGGCTCGCTGCCTGGATGGGCCTGGCTGTGGGGACAATGACATGGTGCGTTTGGCCGGTCTGGTGTTGGCTATGAAAATTGTGGGAATGGTATTTCGTGAGGTTTATTTGTAATGATTGTAGAGTGAGTATTCCGCACGCTAAGATCCCACCTACCCCTTCCCACCCCTTTGATGCACAGGCTTGCCTTCCCCCTCCCCCCTTCTGCCTTTCTTTCCCCCTAATTTTAGGTCAACCACCCCCCTCGTTCGAGAAAGTTAGGCAACCCCACCAAAGGTGATTTAGTTAGAGACAAGGGATGTGCTGTAATATAAAACCAATTTCATAAATAAATTATAAAATCAACCCATCACGACACACTTGTTGCGTATATTTGAGGGTAGTAGATAATTAGGCTTCGGTGTTAAAGGGATCTGCCTTGTGCGGGACAATCGGCTTTCTGCAGACTCCTACTTTATAACTAAGACATGATTTATTTGAGAGAGAGAGAGAGAGAGGATAATAGATTTTTCACAATAGCCTACATAGCCAGATATCTTTGAAAAAAAAAAAAAATTCACCCTATGCGTAGTACTCTCTCTCTCTCTCCTCTTCTCTCTTCCGCGTGCTAAGATCCCCCCTACCCATCCCCTTCCCCTCCTTCTGCCTTTCTTCCCATAACTCATCACGAAACACACTTGTTGCGTATATTTGAGGGTGTAAATAAGGGAAGTGCGTGCGTACCGGTAGATTTGATGTGAGAATACAAGCAACGAAAAATTGAAGAAATGTGTTTGCCATTATATGATTGTGGGGGCCATATGTAGCCTATGTATTCTTTGGTCATATATATTTGTGGAATTGTAATATTATCATGACACAATTGCTGCGTATATTTGAGGGTAGTGGGTAATTATGGTCGGGTGTGAAAGGGTGTGGGTGTGAAGCCTTCACACCCACACCCACACCCAACCATAATTACCCACTACCCTCAAATATATGCTGCAAGTGTCGTGATAATATTACAATTCCACAAATACATATGATCAAAGAATACATACATATGGCCCCCACAATCATATAATGGCAAACAAATATCTTCAATTTTTCGTTGCTTGTATTCTCACATCAAATCTACCGGTAGGTACGCACTTCCCTTATTTACACCCTCAAATATACACAGCAAGTGTGTTGTGACAATTACAATGTCACAAATACATGATCATAATTATATTTAGCCTCGAAAATGATGCTATAAGGCAAAATTTGCTTCAAAGCATTTCCTAAAAGCAATACTGCTTGTAGTCAAACTCACAAGCAATTATAAATGTATATTGTACTTACCAACACCCACACCAGTAGCTTCACCAAACTCCTCGTCAGCATCTTCATACATGTCTTCATCAACGTCTTCTTCAACTCCTTGATCGCCCTCTTCCTCCTCACCTTTACCATTTGCGGCCCGCAAATTATGTCTGGGGTGAAAACCTATGATCGGCATCTCTTCCTCATCCTCCTCACTCTCACCACTATCACCAAGACCTTTCATGGTATTATCCAACACCTCTTCACATTTAATTTCATTGGATCCTTTAAAGTCCCACTCTTCCTCTTCACACTTAATTTCATTGGTTCCTTCAAAGTCCAACCCTTCTTCTTCACATTGTGTTGTCTCTTCACTCTCCAACTTCACAAGTGAACCTTCCTCCAACATCTCCATCATAACTCTTCTGGACAGTAATTACTTATTATCAGAGTCTGAATAAATGTTTGTATGGTAGCTAACAGCAATGTTTTACGATATATAAAGTATTCAAAGCCCAAGATGTGATCATACTAGAAAGAACCATTATTGACTAATTGATTAATAAACTACATTTCCTCTTCCTGATGAGTGACTTCAGTGGTGAACCTGGAACAAGAACTGTCATTAGTTAACAAGTCATCATCATTGTATATAATACATATATTTTAACTATTGTTGAGAAAATAACAACAGATTTTTGTTTTATATTAATTTTACTAATACTGTAGGCCTACATCTACATAATTTGGGAAAGACAGATTGTGTTATTAACCAGGCAGCTGCAGGGAGACTCTTATGAGGTTTTACTAGGCGACTGCGGGGAGACTCAAAGATCCTAGGCCTAAACAAAAAAACCACACTTAAAACACCCCAGTGGCACTTAAAAAAAAGAAAAGTGGTGTTTAAGTGAGATAATTCCTCTCCGTACCTCCAATCACTCCTTCACATGTGTCAAAGTCCCCTCCTTCAATTATCACCGATTTTTCTCTTATTCCTGTGATTATCGGTTTATTTATGGCGCCAAAACTCCCCACCCAGTTCCAAGGTGGAAAGGGAGGGTGTGGAGGGAGGAGAGAGAGAGTAGCGAGCACTACCTCCAGAGCTTGTGAAGCTAGGGGTGTTGTCTCTCTCTCTCTGTCAGCTCCATGTATGAACCGCTCGGCAATATTTCTTGTTTGTCACCCCCCAAACACTATTCCCATTTATTTTATTGTTGTCACATGTTACTATCATCATATTAAACGTAAAATAGGCGCATTTTTTTTTTTTTTTTTTTTTTAAGAGACAATGAACGGAGGAAGGAAAAACACAGATAAAACAAAAAGGTCCATGTGCCTAAAGGCATCCTCCATTCATAAAATGTTTGTAACAACTGGATTTAAACATTTGTAGATTGTAAGTTTGTGGAAAGCAATTCGAGGGAAGTGAATTCCAAAGAGTAGTAGCTCTGGGGATAAATGAATTCTGATAAGCAGAAGTTCTGCATTGTGGAGGAGAAAGTGTAAATTCATGGGCGCTCTCAGCTGCCCTAGTTCTACGGGGAAAGATGTGGAGAGGCGGCACAATTGAAGCAAGTTCCTCAGAACAATTGCTGTGAAAATATCTGTAGAATAATGCAAGGGATGCAACGTTTCTTCGTATGGATAATGTAGGAAGGTCCTGTGTGATTGCAGGGTTATTGATTAATCTAATACAGTAAACTTCCGTTAATCCGAAGGGCAGCGGACCGGCCCTCGTTCGGATTAGTGGATTTTTCGGATTATCGGACTTTACCCCTATGAACCTGTGTATGACGAAAACATCGAGACATTAGGCCACCCAAATGACACAATGGTGCACACACACATATCATATGTTCATGAAATCACTTCAAAAGTTTACCATTGTCATTGTAGCCTATTACCTACCTTCAAAACATTCAGATTAATGGTCAAAGGAATCTGCTGACATAAACGTCTTCTTCTTCTTCCGTCTACTAGCGAGTTTGTCTTGCTCTTTAAGATAAGATGTGGTTCGGGAAGTAATGCCTTAACAACGGCACTTCCCTGAGAAGTTCTTGTAATTTTCCTTTTGTGATTTTCCTTTTGTGATGTGCTCTGTTATATTATATTGTATTGAAAGCACCCTTGTCTTGTTGTCTTGAAAGCACCCTTGGGACGCTCCGATCACTGAACTATAAATAGTAGCGTATCGGAACGTCCAAAGGTGCGTTTTCAAGCTCAAGGCTAATACATCCAAAGGTGCGTTTTCAAGCTCAAGACTGAATGCGCTTGCAGAAAATGCGGTGCAAGCCAGTAGCGCATCGGAGCGTCCCAAGGATGCGTTCAAGAGCAAAACAAACTCTCTAGCAGACGATGTGGAAGAAGAAGAAGAAGAAGAAGGTGTTTACGTTTATATCAGTAGCTTCCTTTGACCATTAATCTGAATGTTTTGAAGTAGGTAATAGGCTACAATGACAATGGTAAACTTTTAAAGTGAATTCATGAACATATGATATGTGTGTGCTCCATTATGTGTCATTTGAGTGGCCTAATGCCTCAAAAAGGGGACTTTGGGACTTCTTGAAATTCGGACCAACTTCTTGAAATTCGGACCATCGGGTGAATTCGGATTTGGCCTCAAATTGAAAAATTCGGACTATTGGGAGATTCGAATCATCGGTCGTCGGATTAACGGACTTTTACTGTAGCTTTATTTTGAATTTTGTCCAACTGCCTCAATGCAACAACTCCACCTCCACCCCACAGAGGTGAACAGTAATCCATCTGAGAACGCACATGACTTTTATATATCACAGCCAACTGCTCGTCAGTGAAGAATTCTCGAACTCTGTACAGGAGTCCCAGTTTTTTAGAGGCATTCTTAGCAATGCTTCTAACATAATGTGTCCAGCTCAAGTTAGTAGTTAATGTTACACCGAGAATGTCAATACTAGGGGAAGTGGGAATATTTACATCATTAAAAAATATATGGGAGTCAGTGAGATTCTGTCGGTTAGAAAATTGAATGTACTTGGTTTTCTGTGCATTAAAGGAAACTAGATTCTTTTGTCCCCATCCATTAATTCTAGAAAGGTCCTGGTTCAGAGAAATTGCAGTGTTTATTTTTGAATTTATAAGATCGGGTTGGGTGAAAGAATTGGTAAATGTGAAGGAACTGTGGAGTGTTGAGTCATCTGCGTAGGAATGTATTGGATTATGAGTGGTAGATATGAGATCATTGATATGAATGAGGAACAGAATTGGGGCCAAAACTGATCCCTGGGGAACACCAGCATTTATTGAGTGAAATTGAGAATAAAGGCCATCTACCATTACACGTATTTTTCTGTTATGAAGATAAGAAGAAATTAGTGGAACTAATGATGCAAGGCCGTAGTGTGACATCTTCGACAATAAGGATTGATGCCAGACTCTATCAAATGCCTTTGATATATCCAGTGCTATTGGATAAGTATTAATTATATTTATGGTAAATTAACGATTTTAGTGAGGAATGAATCAAAATACCTACGCACAGGGGTATGGTGTATACTACAGGGGCTGCGCAGCTGAGAGGTTAGTTGTACTAATATAGCTACACAATGTAAGGTTTATTCAATTTTTTTGTATTGAATAATATTGTAATTCACAATTTAAACATATATACAGTATTTATCAATTACAGTGGATCCTCGGGTAACACGGTTTTCATAAATCGGTTTTGCTCTAACACGGGTACCTCAAATGTGATGAGTCACCTGTAACACAGTATTTTCCTTGCTCTAACACGTTTTGCCTTGGCTCGGGGAACGCCACTGACTTAGTTTCCCTTCCCACCCATGCTTAGGCGGACAAAACCGAGCGGTCCAAGTGTATTTTATGTGCCAGCCCACCCCTCTAGACCACCCTTACCTACCTTTTTGTTGCCCTTTTGCTATCATATTTATGCATATGGCATGTGAAATATGGTTGAGTGTTGCTTGGTCGGTATTTTGAGTGATTTGTGGTAGGTTTTAGGGCAGAGAATGCTCAAAAAGGGGACTTTGGGCAAGTTGCTAGAACGAAATGGCTTAATTCCTATATAACCTATGCTTTACGTAACACGGTTTTGCGTAACACGGTGTCATGGCAGGACAAATTACCAGTGTTACCCGAGGGCCAACTGTATACTGTATATGTGTAACTTTATAACTAAACTGAAAATTAATTGAATATATATTGAATTGTTAAGATACATAATTATAATGGGTACTGGTAAGAGAAAGTTTACTTCTTGTTTGCTATCTTACTCTTCCACAACTCATAAATTTAATGGTATATTCTGCAACTGGTGTACCTAGTCGGGCAGATATGTCAAATAGATGTTCACTTCCGGAAGAAAGCATGAAAATTTGTCTATAGGGGTTTTTGAGTATGCTGAATCCGATTTTAATGGGATCCACGCTGGCAAACCAAGGGTTCCCACTCAAAATTTACATTGAAAAAAAATATATTAAAAAAAAACGTTTGTCATAGTCAACCTATATTGTTGTGGTCTAGCCACGTTAATCCGTTCATATTTATGTGCAGTATGTGCCTCATGTATTTGACAATAATGACATATCCAAGGATATCAAAGGAAGGATATAAGGGTGAACAATTTTATTTAAAACTCTATCCGAACATTAATGAATATATCTCTTTTCATTTATTTTTCAGGAAAGTCATATCCATTGTGCATGCATACATATTGTTACGGCTGGATCGGCAATACATATTCGGGATTCTTGATCGTAGGACAGAAATGGCTTAAGTGACAACGACACGCTCGATTCCAGTCCCAAATACTATATGCTCCAGACAACAAAAGCACCAACGCCCTACAGAGTTATCGTCTACAGTAACGAGGTACCTTAACTCGGCAAAAGTGTACAACAGGGGTAGGCTATGAGGCTAAACTCCCTCAGACATTTATAGGTTACGTTATTACTAAAGAAATGCAATACTCAAGAAACTACGTTAATATTAAGCCTCTAATAATGTAGAATAGAAGCAGGCTAAAGGTATGACAGTGAAATGCTAAATGACAAATGTACACGCCTACTTGAAAGCGCGTGCACTACACTAACTGTCCCCTACTAACATGCACTAGCATGTAGCATACAAGATGTTCATGATCCAGTAGATACCTAATAATACACATGGGAGGAACATAAATAGTAGTCACTTATTATAATAATGAATCTATACTTGGAATAACTAAAAGGTTGCAGGCAACAGTACTGCGCCGGTAGCCTACTACCGCATAGGCTACTTCGCTTCTCTCACTCTGTCTCCCCTCCGAGTCCGTATGCGCCCTACGCAACAGAACTCCGGACACAGCAGCAAAACGACAGTGCAGTTAATTGATACATGAAAGTATTAATAGTGTTGTCTTGTGTGTGAGTAATGTGTATTGTAAAGTGTTATAGACATATACTTAAAGAGAGCTGCAATGCATAGTAAAATAAAGATATATCCCACTCATCATCCCCATGTGTTCTAGCTAGCAGGCCAAGTCACAGGAACAACGAGTCCCAGCACCGAAAGCGAGAACCCAGGAAAAGACTGTAGAGAACACAAGGACAGATAAATTACGTTACTCTACTATACCGGCACTACGAGCGAGCTGTAGTCTCGGGTGCTACACTCGCTCCTGGCTCGGTATGCAAATCAAGGCTAAGTCCTCGTCCCTCTACAGACAACTCCTGGGCATGGTCGGGCTCTTACACATGGCACCAGTCTAGTCACAAATGGGATGATGAGCGGGGCATATAACTCGTGAACATGTAGAACGTTCACCAACTATCCTCATCAAGAAGATCGCTGTTCACATTAACCCCTTAAATCTAATACATGTAAATATATGCTTGTCCTAAGAGTAATACGAGAGGTGAGTGCTGAAACTCCTTTAGGACCTCAAGGGAAGGTTATGAATTTAAATAGAGAGAAGAATGAAATGAGAGTAATGTCGTCAGAGAGAAAGAGTGCAACCGTGAGAAGTTGGGAGAGAGGGCAAGGGATGTTAGAATCTCAAAGGTTCTAGGCAACCTGGTCATGGAACACGCAGCCAGCCTCCAGGCAATGTGCTGTACGACAACATGGGCCCAGCCCAAGCAGCGTAGGCAGGCAACAATGGACTACCAACCCTGTCGCGCCTAGCTATAAGCGCAAGGCTGCCAACCAGTCCATACGTCTGGCAACCACCCCCCCGGCAGCGTGGCGCGTTGCTACCCTCTTGCCCTGAAGCCTAACTCACTCTCTCTCTCTGAACTCCCATTGTCTTATCTATCAACTTCTCTATTGATACTACATATTAAATGGAAGGTCTCGACATGGCTTAAAACAAAACCCACCACTGGTTAGCACATGACGAGACCTTTGCAGAGATACAAAGAACATAGTTATAAGTTGTCACACTCAATATACATTGCGGCTGACGGTAGCCAGATCACGGGCGGTACAGTCGAGTACCAAGGAGTACAATCAGGTTGCGTTGCAACACACTGGGTGCGTCACAGCCCCCCCAAGATTTTAGATAATCGACCTTAGAAGCATTATCAAAATCTGACAGGCAACCAACCGACCTGCTACCCTTAGCTGCCACTAATTGCAAAAGGTGCACAACAACTGAAGTGTGAATTATACATAAAACACAATATCGCATGCATCATGCTACAACAATAAAGACTTACAAAACTAAAAAAAAAGAAAGAGTTTTCTCGTTTATTTTATTGTTTTATAATCTTTTTGGACGGCGTTATGATAGCCTAATTTTACTCCTGCTCAACCCACACACCGTGCACGACTATCTTGGATCATCAACCCTTGATAGACAATCTGCTATCACGTTCTCACTCCCGGCAATATGCTGAATGTTGAGATTATACTCTTGGAGCATTAGGGACCACCTGGTCAACCGCATATTCCGATTGTGAAACTGATTTAGGAATTTCAAGGGATGATGGTCCGTATAAATCGTCACTACCGGGCCGTAGGCTGGAACATAAACTTCGAAATGTTTGAGCGACAAAACGATAGCCAAAAGCTCCTTCTCTATAGTCGAGTAATTCCTTTGTGCCGAATTAAACTTGCGAGAAAAGAAGCTCACTGGGTGTTCCAAGCCCTCGGAATCAGTCTGCAGTAACACTGCCCCGGCACCCACACCGCTGGCATCAGTCGCCAGCTGAAAACTCCTGGAGAAGTCTGGGGCCCTCAAAATCGGATGTGTACACAGCAGGTGCTTGACTAGGTCGAAAGCCCTCTGACACTCCGCAGCCCAACAGAACTTCACTGACTTCGACAGTAGATCAGTTAACGGTGCTAAGACAGTAGAGTATCCCCGGATGAAGCGCCTATAATAGCCTATCATACCTAGGAACCGCATGACCTGGTGCTTAGTGGTGGGCCTGGGAAACATATTGATAGCCTGTATCTTGCTCAGGGGGGGGGCACACCTGGCCTAACCCGACCACAAAGCCAAGACACTGCACAGCAGCCCCCACAAACTCGCACCTCCCCAGGTTCACCACCAGCCCAGCACCGTGCAACCTCCCAAACAGGGTCTCTAAGTGCCTTAGTGTATGTCATCAAGGTAGACCGTGCAGTTAGGGATTTCGTCACAAATATCGTTCATAAGGTTCTGAAACGTGGCAGGTGCGTTCTTAAGCCCATAAGGCATTACGTTGCATTGGTAGGTCTTGCCATCTACCACAAAACCACAAACTTGCTTAGCTCGGTCCGACAGGGGTACTTGCCAGTAGCCTTTTACAAGATCAATTTTAGTAAGGTACTTTGCATTCCCTATCTTGTCCACGCTGTCGTCAACTCGAGGCAAAGGGTAAGGGTTGGTAGTGGTCAAGCCATTTAGCCTACGAAAATCTATGCAGAACCGCACCTTGCCGTCAGGTTTTGGCTGCAACGTGACGGGTGATGTCCACTTCACATAACCTTCAGTGATCATCCCTCTCTCAACCATGTACTTTAACTCCTCCCGTAAAGCTGGCAACTTTACCGGGGGCACACGGTAGGGCACTGACTTGAAGGGCACATTATCACCGACGTCCACGTCGTGCGTTACCCGAGTAGTGAGACCTGGGTGTTCGGCGAAAACAGAGGGGTATGACCTGAACAGGCCTAGGACAGCAGCACCCTGGTGCTCAGGCAGGTGACTTACAGCTTGCCTTGCCTCTTGTTCAGTATTCCCCGCCCACTGTTCCGCGGAAATGACACAGTCCCAGCTATCCTCCTCAGCAGCATGACTGTCCCCACCTCCTTCTCCACCCTGGCCGCTGCAGGCCAGCACAGGGACAGTGAGAGGCTCTGAGGGGTGTCTCACATACTCTTTCATGAGGTTAACATGACATAACTGATGTTTTTTCCTACGGTCAGGTGTTGCAACGAGATAATCAAGGTCGGACAGTTTCTTAGCCACCACATACGGCCCAATGAACTTGGCAGAAAGGGGGTGTCCAGGCAAAGGTAAAAGCAACATTACCTCCTGACCCACCGAAAACTCCCGAAGCTTCACCTTGGCGTCATACTGGTGCTTCATGACCGCCTGTGCATTAACCAAGTTATTACCTGCCGCTGCCATGCAACCTATAAGTCTCTCCCGGCTCTCAAGGACATATTTAAGTACAGACCCCGGCTTCTCTTCGCCCTCCCAGATCTCTTTCACCATACTTAAAGGTCCTCTCACATTATGGCCAAAGACTAGTTGATTTGGACTGAACCCCAGGCTCTCTCCTGGGACTTCACGTGCAGCGAACAGAACATACGGCAGACCCAAATCCCAATCAGTGTCATGTTCTGCACAGTAACAGCGTAGCATACTCTTCAGGGTCGAGTGCCACCGCTCCAAGACTCCCTGACTCTCGGGATGGTAGGCTGACGACACTACAGAACATATACCGTGCAACTGAAGGGTTTGTTTGAACAATTTGGATGTAAAATTGCTCCCCTGGTCTGACTGCACCTCACGTGGAAATCCATAACGGGAACAGAACAATAATAAGTTTTTAACAACTGCCTTTGCCGAGCCGTTTCTCATGGGGTATGCGTCCGGGTATCTCGTAGCCACATCCATGATTGTCAACAGGAATTTATTGCCACTACTAGTAGGCGGGAAAGGGCCAACCAAATCTACTACAACTTTGCTGAATGGAGGCCCGGTGACAGGTATGGGAAACAAAGGTGCCTTCGGGATTGTCTGGTTAGGCTTCCCCGTTGTCTGGCAGGTCGCACACCCAGCCACCCATGCACAGACATCAGCCTTGACCCCAGGCCACCAGAAAAACCTGCCCAATGCCGCCAATGTTTTTGTTACCCCCAAATGACCCGCCACCGGCACATCATGCACCAGACACAATAAGGACTCTCTATACTTATTTGGAACAACCACCTGGTCTACTACCCTCGCACCGCCCTCCCACTTCGATTTGGGGTCTAGAAATCTGCGGTACAATATCCTGTTGAGCCTAAAGAAATCTCCCGGCTTCGCATCCCCATCTTCCTCCAACTCTATGGCACCATTGCTATAACGAGCTAGGCTAGCGTCTTGCAGCTGCTGCTCACTAATGTCCCCGGGCGTCAATGCATCAAGATGGTTTTGTAATAAGACATTACCCCGGCTAGTAGGCTCTACTGCCTTAGTGGCTTTCGCTACAGCTCTTGCCTCACGCGAAGTCTTACCCAACTCTGCCTTGTTACACACCATATCTGGGCCAGAGTCAACTCCCGTGTTTATTATAGGTCCAAGTACCGAATCACCGAGAAGTGCAGCAGAATCAATGTCCCTTTTCCTGCCCTTAGCAACCTTCTCCTGATCCTTCCTCCACTGTCCCCGAGGTTGAGTGCTAGGTTGAGTGCTAGGCTGTGCAGGAGCCGCAGAGCGAGATCGGGTTACCACACAGGCCATCTCATCCTGTTGGCACCTCCCAACCCATTCCCGATTCTCACCATCCACGTCGGCCGCCCTCTCGGCAACGACTAAGGGTGGAGTCCCGGAAGTGGGCACCGCAAAGTCGTTGCCGAGAAGAAGGTCGACGCCCTCAACTGGCAAACACTCAACGATCCCTACATCCAGCTCCCTGCACACCTCTCCCACTCTCAACTCCAACCTCACAAGTGGGTATGACCTCGTAGCATTTATACCCTGCACCACAACAACTCTGGCCGCATTTATCGGTTTCCCTGTGAACTTCCTCAACAAAGTTTGCGAAGCCCCCGTATCCCTCAGCAAGTCAACCCTCCGTAGTTCACTCCCCAAGCTCACAAACCCGTGTCCCCGATGGCTACAGAAAGTGTCCCGGACAGGTGTCGAGCCTTCCGTACGCTTCTTTACCGCGTGTGCCTCAGCTGCTGACAACCTACCCCGGGCAGTTGCTGCAGCCTTCAGAGACACACCGATACTGTGAACCAATGACACCGGCTTAGCGGGAGTGTTACTAGGGCACTCACGTGAATAATGGCCTAGCTTCTGACATTTGTAACATTTCACATCCCCAATGGGCTTCTTCCCTTGTGCGGGCGAAGAAGGGGCCTGACCTTTAGTAAACGGGAGAGGCTTGTGTTTGTAGGTGTTATTAGGTGCAATGCTTTTAGTGTGGTTATGTGTGTCATAGGATTTGTTATTATCGAAAACTTCTGGTGGGTGGGGTATAGCGCCCCTTCTGCCCTGACTCAGCCCTCTGAGTGGCACCGCAACCACGAATCAATGATAATCTGAGGTCTGCCATCTTGGCAGCCTCCTCTACTGTCTTGGGACATTTTTCCTTAATGTTCAGCGTTAGATCGGTTCCAGTACATTTGTAAAACTGTTCCAGATAGAAAAGTTGCTTAATTTCCTCAGCCGACTCTGCGTGCTCGGACCGAAACCAGTTATTACATGCATCTGTTAAGTCCCGTGCGTGCTCCATAAAACTGACGTCGCTCTTCTTATTCACGCCACGGAACTTCAATCTATAAGTTTCGGGTTGCAGTTCGTAGGCCCGGAGCACAGCCTCCTTCACCAGTCCATACACGACACTCTCGTCCAGTGACAGTGCATCGTAGGCTTTCAACCCCTTACCCACTAGACGTGATGAAACTAATGCTGCCCATTTAACCTCCGGCCAGTCATACTCACGACACTTCTTTTCGAAACGAGCAAAAAACTCAGTCACTGCTGTCTCATCAAATGCGGGTACTGTACTAACTTAATTAAATGCGAAAGCGAGTCTGTAACCCGGTGCCCACCACCGAGATGACGCCCCGTGGTCTCTACTCTAGACTTCTCGACATCCATTTCAGCCTGGTACCTGGTTGCATCCTGATTGGCTTGGATTCTAGTAACCTCTATGCGTTCTATACTAGCCTGTTGTATCTGAGTCTCCTGCAGCTTAATCCGTTCTATACTAGCCTGTTGTATCTGAGTCTCCTGCAGCTTAATCCGTTCTATACTAGCCTGTTGACTCTCTTGCAACTTAAGCTTAGCTAGTTCTAGCTGAAATAACATCTCAGGAGACAGGCCTGGGGGGGGAGAGCACAAAATGGGGGATCCACACGGAGACGTGTTTACGGGTAAGCCAGCTTGCCATTGAGAACCCTCCTGCTGCATCGTGCTAAGACTCGCTGGCTGAGGGCCCAGCTCAGGGGTAGAGTGGAATGGAGGCTTGGAGGGAACCCCCCAAGACCACACTCCACCCACCGCCCCATCGCCATCACCCAACAAACATGCCACCAAATTCTTCTTGGGCCAACTGTCAGGACAGTCCCGCCCCAAAACCGTGGCTAAACAGCGAAGACCGTAACAATCAATAGCCTGCAGGCGCTGTTCGGTCAAAGGTGTCTGCAAAAATGCCCGGGCATCCCTCTCTCCACTTATAACACTCCCCTCCCTAAATATCTGCTGTACTTGCTGGTCACTAGGCTGTACCGTGTTATCCTCCCCCGTAAATGATGAGTCATTAGACATAGTGCTGGTTATACAATTGCTGTTCATAAAAAAAAAGAAGTGCTTATTACTAATTGCAGTCTCGACTCACAAAATGTTAAAGATGCTTGAATGACTCTACTCTAGACACCTAACGAAACAATCTGCAAGTCCACCAATACAATAATGACACAATAAAAATTCCTCCAATATGCAAGAAAATTCTAGCCAGCTCTACTAGGTAGCATAGAATAGTTCTCCAAAAAACATGTGATAGGATACTACTGAATCTTGTGCAAGGTCGCCATTTTGTTACGGCTGGATCGGCAATACATATTCGGGATTCTTGATCGTAGGACAGAAATGGCTTAAGTGACAACGACACGCTCGATTCCAGTCTCAAATACTATATGCTCCAGACAACAAAAGCACCAACGCCCTACAGAGTTATCGTCTACGGTAACGAGGTACCTTAACTCGGCGAAAGTGTACAACAGGGGTAGGCTATGAGGCTAAACTCCCTCAGACATTTATAGGTTACGTTATTACTAAAGAAATGCAATACTCAAGAAACTATGTTAATATTAAGCCTCTAATAATGTAGAATAGAAGCAGGCTAAAGGTATGACAGTGAAATGCTAAATGACAAATGTACACGCCTACTTGAAAGTGTGTGCACTACACTAACTGTCCCCTACTAACATGCACTAGCATGTAGCATACAAGATGTTCATGATCCAGTAGATACCTAATAATACACATGGGAGGAACATAAATAGTAGTCACTTATTATAATAATGAATCTATACTTGGAATAACTAAAAGGTTGCAGGCAACAGTACTGCGCCGGTAGCCTACTACCGCATAGGCTACTTCGCTTCTCTCACTCTGTCTCCCCTCCGAGTCCGTATGCGCCCTACGCAACAGAACTCCGGACACAGCAGCAAAACGACAGTGCAGTTAATTGATACATGAAAGTATTAATAGTGTTGTCTTGTGTGTGAGTAATGTGTATTGTAAAGTGTTATAGACATATACTTAAAGAGAGCTGCAATGCATAGTAAATAAAGATATATCCCACTCATCATCCCCATGTGTTCTAGCTAGCAGGCCAAGTCACAGGAACAACGAGTCCCAGCACCGAAAGCGAGAACCCAGGAAAAGACTGTAGAGAACACAAGGACAGATAAATTACGTTACTCTACTATACCGGCACTACGAGCGAGCTGTAGTCTCGGGTGCTACACTCGCTCCTGGCTCGGTATGCAAATCAAGGCTAAGTCCTCGTCCCTCTACAGACAACTCCTGGGCATGGTCGGGCTCTTACACATGGCACCAGTCTAGTCACAAATGGGATGATGAGCGGGGCATATAACTCGTGAACATGTAGAACGTTCACCAACTATCCTCATCAAGAAGATCGCTGTTCACATTAACCCCTTAAATCTAATACATGTAAATATATGCTTGTCCTAAGAGTAATACGAGAGGTGAGTGCTGAAACTCCTTTAGGACCTCAAGGGAAGGTTATGCATTTAAATAGAGAGAAGAATGAAATGAGAGTAATGTCGTCAGAGAGCAAGAGTGCAACCGTGAGAAGTTGGGAGAGGGGGCAAGGGATGTTAGAATCGCAAAGGTTCTAGGCAACCTGGTCATGCAACACGCAGCCAGCCTCCAGGCAATGTGCTGTACGACAACATGGGCCCAGCCCAAGCAGCGTAGGCAGGCAACAATGGACTACCAACCCTGTCGCGCCTAGCTATAAGCGCAAGGCTGCCAACCAGTCCATACGTCTGGCAACCACCCCCCCGGCAGCGTGGCGCGTTGCTACCCTCTTGCTCTGAAGCCTAACTCACTCTCTCTCTCTGAACACCCATTGTCTTATCTATCAACTTCTCTATTGATACTACATATTAAATGGAAGGTCTCGACATGGCTTAAAACAAAACCCACCACTGGTTAGCACATGACGAGACCTTTGCAGAGATACAAAGAACATAGTTATAAGTTGTCACACTCAATATACATTGCGGCTGACGGTAGCCAGATCACGGGCGGTACAGTCGAGTACCAAGGAGTACAATCAGGTTGCGTTGCAACGCACTGGGTGCGTCACAATATGCATTAATATGATGATGTGTTTAATTTGAAGAACTTGCCAACGTTCATCATGATTAGCCTTCAATAATTAATCAGGTCTAACTAAACCTTTGATATAGATTTCTGATTAATATTGAAACGAACGTAACAAATGTTTCTAATCTTTTCAGGAATCGAGATGGATGGTGTCTAATACAACCAAGCTATATGGAGCGATGGCGACCAAGAAAATAAAGCTTGACAGTACTTCTGCCCATCACCCGGTATTAACCGAAACAGACTGGACGCTATGTGCTATGTGCCAGAAAAGTTCAACTGAACTCCTGAGAGACCCGTCCCAATGTAAGAATGTAAACCAGTCCAAAGGCTATGAATCGTTAGCGGAGCACATGCAGGAGCTACACTCGCTTAGTGCACTGCCAAGGAACATACAGTTGTCACGTTTGGATGACGGTCAAGGTATCGCTGCAACCCTCTTTCAGCACAATGCAAGATGGCACAAAACATGCTACATGAGGTTTAACCAGGCCAAAGTTGAGCCTGCTCGCAAGAAGGTTGCCAAACTAGAAGATCCTGAACCAAAGACTTCTCCACTCAAAGGTAGACTGCGTTGTGCGTTTCCTGGAACCTCCTGCCAAGCTAAAGAAAGTCTCTGCTTCTTTTGTGATGAAAAAATGGAGGACACTTATCACAGAGCAGCCACACCACGAATGGACGCAAATGTTCGGAAGATGGCAACTGAGCTTCGTGATACCCAGCTACTAGCAAAGCTGTCCTCTGGAGACATGACTGCAATAGATGCGATATACCACAAAGTGTTTGACTGGCTTCAGCAATAGATATCGTGCATTCACCAGGAAAGTGGAATCGAAGGAAGATTCAGATCTAGCCCCTGATGCTATAGCCTTCGCAGAATTGGTGTCCTACATTGAAGAGACTCGTCAGGTAGATGAGCATGCGGAACACATATTCAAGCTGTCAAGCCTCGTACAGCTCTACAGATCACGACTTAAGCAACTTGGCGGCGATATGTCAGAGCGCACAAACTCAACTCGTCTGAAGGAGAAGCTTCTCGCACGAATGAGTCTTTGGAGCTGGTGAACAAGTTTTGTTACCTAGGAGATACCATCTCTGCCGGTGGAGGGGCTGAGGCTGCCACTGTTGCTAGAATTAGGTGTGGCTGGGGGAAGTTCAGAGAATTGATGCCAATCCTGACCATGAAAAGAATGCCTCTCCCCCTGAAGGGAAAGGTGTATGCCTCATGTGTTAGAAGTGCAATGACGTATGCCTCAGAAACATGGGCCGTTAAAGTAGAGGATGTCAACAGAATGGAGCGTAATGAGATGAGAATGGTGAGATGGATGTGTGGGGCCAGGCTACAGGATAGAATAACAAATGTTGAGCTGAGGAGACGTTTAGGTATAAAGAGTATTAGCGAGGTGATGCGTACAAGTAGACTGGGATGGTATGGACATGTGGAGAGAATGGATGAACAAAATTGGGTGAAAAAATGCAGGTCTGTGATTGTGGAGGGAGCTGCACCAAGGGGTGGACCGAGGAAGACCTGGGATCGGACTATACGCGCCGATCTCAAATCCAAGAACTTGACAAGTGAAGCAGCCCTTAACAGGGTTGCCTGGAATGCCGCCATTAGGACAAGAGACTGAAACTGCACTTATGTGTGGAACACTCAGTCTTAAAATTTTATGTATGTGTATGTATGTATTCCCAACCGATAACCCTACACCATGCAAGACTGAGGGACAAGCTGTCCCCGAAAATTCACCAGTCGACTCAGATGAGCTGCAGATCTCATGGGCACAGGCAGTTGAGAAGCAGCTGGAGAAACCTGAAATTAATTCAGATGATAACATCTCTTGGTCCGCATATTTTGCAGCGTCACAAGATTCCTGCCCCAGACCACCAGCGATATCCGGGATCATGCCATTATTCCGTGATAATGCGCATTCTTTGGCGATGGTAAAGCATGGCATGGATGTAATCGCTAAAGCTACCGAACATGTGCATCCAGGACAAGTCCCGATATTGACTGTTCTTCAGCCGCTGTATGCCATCGTCAAGAAGATACAGTGGACCTGGCCAGCTGCCTATGGCGAAGACAAGTATGTGGTGATGATGGGTGGATTGCATATAGAGATGGCGTTGCTGAAAGTTCTGGGAGATTGGCTAGATGGCAGTGGATGGTTGATTGTACTGACGACTGCAAACGTTACCACAGATGGTAGGGCTGATGCTCTTAGGAAGGGATCATTCACAGCACGTTCTCAGTGGGCTCATCAAGTAACAGCTGCTGCACTGTTTTGCTTACGTAGCCAAGCCTACAATTCATACAAAACAGAAACAGAGGCAGACGCGAGGCCTGTGATGCCATTCGAAGACTGGTGCACACACATGGAGACGCAGCATCCGCAGTTTCGGTACTGGAGCAAAACCTTCAAACTTGAGGCGCTCTTCCTCCAGTTCATGCAGTCACAGCGTGAAGGAAACTTTGAGCTCTACATTGGCACACTGGGAAGAATTGTGCCATGGATGTTTGCCATGGATCACTTCCACTATGCGAGGTGGTTGTCTGTTCATGTGCGAGATCTGCTGCAGCTACAGCGTGAATGCCCAGCAGTGTGCAACGAGTTCAAAAAAGGACACTTTGTGACACAGAAGACAACTCATCGCTTCTCCATGATGGCACATGATCATGTACACGAGCAGCTCAATGCTGTGTTGAAAGGGGATGGTGGAATAATCGGCATCACTGAAAATGAATTAGCCCTCAGGCGGTGGATGATTGCCGGCCCCGAGATGGCCAGGATCATACATGAGGTGGAAGTGAGCACATCTCAGAAGACAACCCACAATGATCGACACCATGAACAAACTCTGACCACACAAAAGAGATTTGCAACAAATGTCCAAAGAATGATAGATGTTCTGAATGAATTGGGTAATCCCTTCACAGAAACGAGCGCTGATCTCCTCACACTGGACACGAAGGTCATCATGGCTGATCAAGTCATCAAGAACTACTCAGAAGCTGAGGAAATAGGAAGGACTCAATACAGCACCTTCGTTGATTTGCGAGTTGTGAAGATGGAGAAGCCTTTCAATGACACTATTCCAAAGAACAAGCTCCAGATGTTCAAGTCAGGAGAACGGAAAGTGTCTTCGAAGATAAAGTCCAAAATGTCCAACATGAAGAGCAACCTGCAGCTATTTTCGCGAATGTACATCTCTTGTCAAGCACGAAATGGTGAGATGGACGTTTTCTTCCAGCATGAGAACCACTCGTGGCCAACGTCTCTGGCTGAAAACAACCTGATGCGTCTCGGAGACAAGGCTGACTTGCTGAAGTGTCTGGAACCGCTAGCACCACGTCCACAGACCACACCTACTGTGGACGTGAAGATCTTTGATGGTGCCGCCCTCGTCCATAGGTTGGATCCGAAGACTGCCACAACATATGTGAAAACGTTCAAAGACTATGCAGAGTATGTCTTTGTCCCGTATCTGAAGAGGCAGCTTGAACATGCTGCACGGGTAGATGTTGTATGGGATACCTACATGGCTGACAGTCTGAAAGCGCACACCAGAGAGGGCCGAGGTACAGGAGAAGCTCTTCGTGTGTCTGAGAAAACACGACTCCCACACAACTGGAAAAGTTTCTTGCGAGTTGACAGCAACAAGACAGAACTCTTCACGTTTCTAGCCACAGCCATTGAATCTGAAGCAACAGCAACAGGGAAGATGCTGATCACAACCAAGGGTCAGAGTGTTGCCTCATCCGCAACACTGGATGCTTCTGACCTACATCCATGCTCACACGAAGAGGCAGACTACCGAATGATGCTCCATTGCTTCCATGCGTACAAACTTGGCATGAAGAAGATAATGTTGCATGCCACTGACATGGACGTACTGGTTCTTGCCATTGTGACTGCAATCGACATGGCAGATTGTGAACTTTGGTTAGCTTTCGGACATGGTGCCCACTTCCGTTATATTGGAGCTCATATTGTTGCCAGTGAGATGGGCAATGATTACTGCAGAGGCTTGCCATTCATGCATGCATTGTCAGGCTGCGACACGGTGTCGTCATTCAGCTCCATCGGTAAGAAGACCGCCTGGGAAGTATGGAAATCACTTCCACAAATCAACGACGTATTTCATCGGTTGTCAGATACTCCGGATGAAGTGACAGAAGCTGACATGAAAGAACTCTAGAGATATGTGGTCCTGCTCTACTGTCGCACATCACAGCTCACTGAAGTGAATGAAGCAAGGAAGCAACTCTTCTCCTACGGTAATCGGAATCTGGAAAACATCCCGCCGTCACGTGCAGCACTGCTACAACTTGTAAAGCGAGCGGCTTACCAAGCAGGACACATCTGGGGACAGGCTCTGAAGGCCAGTCCTACTCTTCCAAGTCCTTCCGAGTGGGGATGGAAACTACACAGCGAAGGAATCTGGGTGCCCTTATGGAGTACCCTCCCTGAAGCATCAAAGGGGTGCAGAGAACTTGTCAAGTGTGCCTGCAAGAAACGCTGCACAGGACGATGCCAATGCTCCAAAGCCAGTCTCCCCTGCACACAGCTCTGCTTCTGTGGTGGACAGTGTACACCAAGGGACATGTTCTAATTGGTAAATAGATGATCCAATAATGCTTATTGATTGTTATATTGCTATGTTTAGTCGGGCAGATATGTAACAATATGTTTCATTGACGAATATTCCTACTTTGTCTATAATATCATTAAATTTAATTTTCACTATCATAATTATGTGGCACGTAAAACGAATCAAAATCTTATGGAAAGCATATTTGTTGTTTACACAAGTATACTACAATACTCTTTTGTTGTTTACACAAGTATACTACAATACTCTTTTGTTGTTTACACAAGTATACTACAATACTCTTTTGTTGTTTACACAAGTATACTACAATACTCTTTTGTTGTTTACACAAGTATACTACAATACTCTTTTGTTGTTTACACAAGTATACTACAATACTCTTTTGTTGTTTACACAAGTATACTACAATACTCTTTTGTTGTTTACACAAGTATACTACAATACTCTTTTGTTGTTTACACAAGTATACTACAATACTCTTTTGCATGATACATATCAAAAAATTCAATTTTGGAATAGAACAAGCATCTAATAAATATTCAATGTTGTTAAAAAAAAGTTGCGGTCGCAAAGAAATGGCGATTTGACCCCGTCCATGTTCAATGTCAATTTTGAGTGGGAACCCTTGGTTTGCCAGCGTGGATCCCATTAAAATCGGATTCAGCATACTCAAGAACCCCTATAGACAATTTTCATGCTTTCTTCCAGAAGTGAACTTTGAAGGTAAATACGGGGAAGAGCAAGGTTATGGTCTTCGAAAGGGGTGAAGTCACAGAGTGTGAGGTGAAGCTGAACGGTCAGGCTATGGAGATCGTCAACTCTTTTAAGTATCTGGGCAGTGTGTTGAGTAAAGATGGGACTATGGATGAAGAGGTGCGGGAGAGGGTACAACAGGGGAAGAGGGTTGTAGGAACGCTAAAAGCAGTAACAAGAAATAGGGTGGTCAGTATGGAAGTGAAGAAGTCCTTGCATGACAGTGTGGTAATCCCGACACTGACTTACGGAAGCGAAGCATGGACGTTGGTTGAGAGACTCAGACCAAGAGTGAGAGCAGTGGAAATGAATTACTTAAGGAGTGCGTGCGGAGTTACATGGAGGGATAGACAGACTAATGAGGAAGTAAGAAGGAGGTAGATGTGCTGGAAAGTGTGAAAAGGAACAACTTGAGATGGTTCGGCCATATAGAACGTATGGAAAGCGAGAGAATGACTAAGAGGGTGTACGAGAGCGAGGTGGAGGGACAGAAGGGGAGAGGTAGACCGAATATGAGGTGGAAGGATGGAGTGAGGAACTACATGAACGAAGGCGGTGCTGGTTGGGGGGAGGGGCGTCGACTGACTGGGGACAGAGGTGCATGGGGGCGGTTCGTTCGTGGCCACCCCTTCGGGGATCACGGCGTCAGGCAATAGATAGATAGATATCAAAAAATTCAATTTTGGAATAGAACAAGCATCTAATAAATATTCAATGTTGTTAAAAAAAAGTTGCGGTCGCAAAGAAATGGCGATTTGACCCCTTCCATGTTCAATGTCAATTTTGAGTGGGAACCCTTGGTTTGCCAGCGTGGATCCCATTAAAATCGGATTCAGCATACTCAAGAACCCCTATAGACAAATTTTCATGCTTTCTTCCAGAAGTGAACATCTTGGTCTTATATTGTTACATATCTTCCCGACTATACCGTAGTTTTCGGCTTACAAGGCGTGCTTTTTTTTTCCTCCAAAATTAGGCCTCTAAAATCAACCTGCGTCTTACAAAACAAAGGTTGAAATTTTTAGAAATATATAGTCTTCACACAGGTACCGAGTCTACACACACTCAGATGTAACGTGTAAACTAAACATTATGGTACACAATGCTAATATAATTGCCCAATAATGTATATTATGCTTATTGTTTGGCATTAACCCTTCGACCCCGGGTGGTACACGTGTGTACCATTTTTTTTTGGCCCGAGGAACCCGGGTGGTACAACACTGTACCATTGCTTGCGTGTGTGCTTTCGAATGGCGCGCGTAAAAATTTCGCTCCGTGGTCACCAGGCGTCGCTAGGCGACGCCACCAGACAGCATGTACGCCACCAAAACAGTCTCTACCCTGCCGCCAACATGGATACTAGCCCAAAAAGTTATTCCCTTGTGTCCGATTCTACGCTCCCTTCGACGCCTGCCCATGTTCGTCGCGCCCTAACGCAAAGGCACGTACAAGATGCGTTGACTCCCGGAGGTATTGAGATAGCTTTGAGGAGTTATGAACGTGGTGAAGGCAAAAATAGTGTTGATGAGTTGGGTAGTGATAGCTCCGAGTCTTATGAGTCTCACTATAGTGAAGATTTTGACGATCTAGACGAAATCCATGAAAGATACGCGTTTTTTATTGGATTTGACCATGACGATGAAAGTGATGATAGTGAGGCTGAGCGGGAGGCTGAGGTTGACCCGCCATTGTCTTCCTTATCTACCCACGCCACCCAAGTTGCCCCAGGCTCCCGCCATTCTTCCCCACCACCACCAGCACTCCCTAGGGTTGAGGACCCCCCACTTTCGGCCTATTTACCCACTATTTCCCCCGAGAGGAGACATACTACTAGAGAAAAGGGAAAAGGGATGAAATATGTTAAAAAGGGAGCTACAAGTAGGCGCTCTTTGGTCGAGGCTCCCGCGGCTTCCACCCCTGCCGCTCCCAGCCATACGCCCCCGCAAGTTTCCCCAGGGTCCACCCCACCTCTCCAGCCTACAACAGAGGTTCCTGATGATGTGTTCGACCTCGCATCCCTAGCTGCACCTACAGACACTGAACCAGTGCTGTCTATGACTCGTCGTAGGCCAAGGAGCCCCGAACCTCTGCATGAAGATGACAGAGCCTTACCTGCCACTCCTTCCCCACCTCGCCGACCTACACGCCGCCCACGCAGCCCACGCATCATTCGTTCCCCGCGAGATTATGAGGGGGGCTCTGAAGATGAAGGGCACCTCACAGATGACTCTGGCCATGATTACCTGGGTCCACCGTCAGGGCAAGATGACGGCTCTGACGACAACGACGATGACGACGACTTTATGGACATCGACGACCCTCAACCCAGACGCTTTGCCCAGGGCCGTCGTGCTCCTGGCCGCCCTGGCCGCCGGGCTGGCCGCCGGGCTGGGCCTGGGCGCCGTCGCGCTCCTGGCCGCCCTAGGGGGCGCGCCGCCAAAGTTCGTGGGCGTGCTGCCCCCGCTCTAGCTCCACAGAGGGCAGTGGCACAACCTGGGCGCCCCGTTCAGGACCACATGCAGTGTGCACAGTATCTAAATGTGCACAAGCTCGGTTACCTGCCTCTGGAACGAGATGGAGTCACCATTAGCAGAAGGCGGTGCCATGTCTGCTGGAACAGCCAGGTGAGGCCGAGGAAGCACAAAAAGACCACCATGCAGTGTGTGGAGTGCCAGGTGTCACTATGTACTATACCGTGCTTTGCTGAATACCACAGCAAGCAGGAGTACTAACTAATAATCATAGTGAAAGTACCAAAGACTGACAATATGTATGTATATAGGCAACAAGTGGAAATAAAACAATGTACAGGTGTATTGTGATAAAAAAGTCATGTATTATGAAAACATATATAAATAAGTGAAAAAAGACACAATAAATTGTATATAAAACGTTTACAAAGCATATAACTAAGTGAAAGTGACACATGACATAATATTAGATGGCCAAAGTATAATAAACACCTGTGATAACGAATAATCAGTGCCTAATATAACAATAACCTACCTCAATTACTAATAAAATGTACCGTATCAAGTGAAAATGAGCATTATCAGTGAAAGTGACACTCTCTCAAGCATATTTACCAAAGTGAAAGTGACACACGAACTAATATTAGATGGCCAAAGTATAATAAACACCTGTGATAACGAATAATCAGTGCCTAATATAACAATAACCTACCTCAATTACTCATAAAAACTACGGTATCGAGTGAAAATGTGAAATATTAGTGAAAATGATAGCCTAATACACATATTTTATATAATTGGACTCCAAATAACTATAATAACATCACTATCAATACATAAAATCGCCTCCGGGAGGTAAAAAGTTTGGCGCGACGAGCCGCGGCCTGGGCCAAGGCGACGCATCCGAACGCGGGATGATTTTCACGCATAAAAATCACTCCACTTCCCGCGCTCACCATTATGCAATCACTTGGGCTAGAGACCTCTACTCAACGGCATTCTACACATGAAGGTTTGTGCTACATTTTTCTGTTTTTTTTATAACTTTGTGTAATGTATTTCAGGAGTAACATGTGAATCAACAGGGACCAAAATTCCTGAAAACCCCCGGACACAGAGTACAGTCACGATATTCCCTAGCCGGGGTCGGAGGGTTAAGAGTACTGTACATATCAGTAATGGGCAAAATTATAAATAAACCTACTATCCTGGAGACGCCATTTGCATGTTTATGTTTTGGCCTGACGCTACGGTAAAACGATCCAGTACACTGAACTTTCTGTACAGTAACGATACCGTCACCTTTTTGTTTTTTTCTATTTCGAACAAATTTGTATCCACATAATATATTATGGCATTATTGGGTATTATTGTAATAAATAAAACGCACTTTGATATTGCTTTTTATTTATCCCATAAAATATTACGAACTATGAATACTTTGGTAGTATCCAAAATAGTAGGCTACAGTATTGCGTACCAAAACAGACTGACTGAACAGGGACGCCAAAATGTAAACAAAGCATGCAAATGGCTCTTCATAATTACGAGGTTGGTTTTATGGCTTTAGACTTTTTTTTCCATATTTCTACTTGTATAATTTAGAGTGCGTCCTATAAAATATCGCGCCCTATAAGCCGAAAAATATGGTAACTGATATATTATATTAAGTACTGTACGTGCTATTATGGCAAATGAGAAAAATTAAACATCATATTTGAAAGAAGTAGAACCCTTTATTTGATGACACTTCCTGAAGCAACAACACTGGCAAAATCTCATTCTTGTCAGCCAATATTAACCCTCTCACCACGGATGGGCTCTTGAACGCCCATAACAACCTCGGCCCGCGCAACCCGGATGGCCTCTTGAACGCCCAGTGGTTGAAAGCCTGTGAGCTTCGTGTGCGAGGCGTCGGTCCTACGCATGTAAACAACAGACGGCTGGACCGACGCTCCGCATCTCCGGCCACAAGAAGGAGAGCGTCGCTTGTTCGTGTGTGCCTGTATGTTGTTGTTAAGTATCGAAAAGTGGTGTAAAGTGGCTGTTTTGGCCATAAAGTTATCTCCAATGAAATCATCATCACAGCTCAACCAGTTGACTTAGAGAGCTCTACTTAATGCCATTCTACAGGTAAATAACACAGCTACGCTTGGGATGCGCGGGAATGCGGGAAGCAGTCTGATTAACGAATATACGGTAGCCTAGCCTAGAAGTTTTTCGGCCAAAACACCCGGGTTTCGAGGAATATATATATAATACATAGCCGGGGCTGGAGGGTTAAAAGGTTGCACAAGGCTGTCCCATAGTCCATATACTGTATATGTAAAAACAAAAGAGAATTTTTTTTATTTTTTTTTTGTTTTTAAGCATTTTAATTTCTTAACACCTTACGAGCGGGCCCGTAAGGAATTTCTACTACCCGCCAAGCGGGTGGTTTTACCCTAAATGGCCTTGTTTCCATGCTCTTTTTCATGCATGTTTGCCTAGGCAAACTCTTTCGTCTCTGTCTATCCTCTAACGTCTTCCCTTCATGCTGGAAGTTTGCTCACATTCAACCTGTCCCAAAGAAGGGTGACCGCTCTCAACCCTCCAACTATCGTCCAATTGCTCTCATTTCTTGTCTTTCTAAAGTTTTTGAAACTATTCTTGCTTCCAAATTTCTTAAGCATTTCTCTTCTCATAATCTGCTCTCACATCGCCAGTATGGCTTCCTTAACCCTTCCTACCCGGGCAGCCTTTCTTAACCTCTGAAGTGCGCACGGGGGTAATTGAAAACGTCCCCCTGTGCTGACGTATTTGAGGTGTTTCCGTCACTAAAATATTCATTGTACCATTAATAGCATTAATAATTATCCATATGCGCCTATTATGGGTTGATTATAAAGGTATTAACCTGAAACAACAATAAAACGAGTGAAAACAGCGTTTGGATGGTCAAAATCGGAGATATAGCCCGCGAGTTGTATAATGTATGGGTGAGGCAAGCTACCTTCCCGCCAATTTCCCCCAAGGCCACTGAGACACAGTCGATCGATACTCTCTCTCTCTCTCTTGCACTCGATTGCCATCAGTGATGACAACACCCTGCTTGCAACTCGCTAATGTTAGCACGAAAATATACCTCAGAATAAGGGAATAATAGGGAAAATAGGTGATAACTGAAGGATAGGAGGAAAGTGGGGAAGGAGGGGAGGTAGAGGACTGAGATTTTGCATGGCCCAGGGGCCAAAAAAAAATAAAAAAATAAAAAAATAAAAATAAAATTTTTTTTTTTTTTTTCGATGTCAAAAGTTGATTTTTAATTTTACTTACTCAGGAGAGTCTTCCCGCAGTCCGCCGGGGGAACTCTTAAGAGTCTCCCCGCAGCTCCCGGGTTAATGACAGAGGCTGTATCCGGGCGATCTGGCTGAAAACACAACAAAAGTAACTAAGGCTAATCTCGCTTAATATACTACCTACAATAATCAAACATATGTCAAAATGGGCGTCTTACCTTCTCGCGTAGAATGGCGTTGAGTAGAGCTTTTTAGCTCAAGTAGTTCAGGAGTTATGGTGATGGAAGTGGAGGTAACTTTTGCCCCGTATTTACCTCACCGCGTCCGAACGCCCACCCGCGGCCCAGGCTACGACGAACGTTTTGACTCGTCGCTCTACCTTGAATTATGGCGGGAAGCGATTTTTTAGTGTTTTATTGTTTATTATGCCATATATTATTGTTATTATGATATTTTCACTCAATAAATATATTTTTCTGAAGTAATTTGTGTCTCTGTCACTTATACTTAAGTTTTATTGTTATTATTATAGTAGTTATGATTATTTATACTGGACTATGGTAATTGATAGTCATTTTCACTTCTTTATTGTTAGGAATATATATTTTAGTGTCACTTTCACTTGTTCATATTGTTCTGAAGGCACTTATTATTACTTATGTTTCTTACAGTTTCTTACAGTAGATCCTCTGGAAAAAGGCAAACTATGCCTGTGTATCCAGCTCAGTACCAGTACTTGCACTGCTGCGGTCGTTCACGGTGTTGGCGGCGGCGGTAGCAGACACAAAATTTTTACTATTCTGTATTTTTGTTTTATAATCAAACTTCAAATCTTGTCTTCCCCATGCTTTATCAAGATTACTTTCAAACTCCCTTATTGATTCGGAATCGACTACATACTGGGGCAGTGCGTTCCACTCATTTACCACTATCACAAAATGAGTTCTTTGCCTTCTCAAGCCTATTTCTTTCTTTGTAAATTTTCTTAGAGTGTCCTCTCGTTCTTGTTCCCTCCCGCATCAAGAAGATACCTTCACACACATCCTCATCGTACTTTCCTGACACTATCTTAAAAGTCTCTTATCATATCCCCTCTCTTTCTCCTATATGCCAGTGTCGGAAGCCCCAGTGTCCTCAACCTCTGCTCATAGCCCGCGTTCTTCAACGTTGGTACCAGCTTGCTAGCTCTCCTCTGCACTTTCTCCACTGCTTCTATATCCTTTACCATATATGGAGCCCACAACTGGTTTGCATATTCCAGGTGCGGCCTAACCAGCGCTGTATATAGATTCCTGAAGATTTCTTCGTCAAGTGACACAAATGTCCTCCTTATCAGCCCTACAATTCTATTGGCTTTGTTTATCTTTTCCGCTAAATGTTCTGAGAAATTTAACTTATTGTCTATCACTACTCCTATATCCTTTTCTGCACTCACTTCCTCCATCGCTTCATACATACTGTATCCTACCTTGTCTATCTTGCTGGTCCCAATCCGCATGCACTTGCATTTTTTTGGATGAAAGGGCATTAACCAATGCTCAGACCATTCCTTCATGCCCTCCACATCTCCTTGAAGCAAACCCATATCTTCCTTACTCCTCACTCTTCTATACAGTTTAGTGTCATCCGCATACAGGTATACAGTCAGCCCCCCCAATACGCGAGAATAGGGGCGACAGGAGGCATCGCGTATTGGGAATCCGCGTATTGTGGACCTAACTTTAAATAGGAATAATTAGATATGGGTGACATCTCTCAATTATGGCCTATTTTCAAAAATTTTGGCCTTATTTTCGACATTTTTGGCTCTACAGTACAGTCTATATCTTATATATAATAAGAACAATGAATAAAAATATGAAACCTTACCTTAAAAGATAGGCTAGGACTAGGACTAGGACCGTAGGACTTCACGATTTTCTCCAACTTCTCCCTCCCTGACCAAATCGTACGAACAGTTTACTCTGACAAGCCTATTGCACAGTTTCCTTCTCCTTTTTTCTTGCTATCCAACACTTCCACCTTCATTTTGTGTGTTATCTTCTTATATTGGCGTGGCATGGCGAAAAAAGTGGCAGGCACTACAAACGTTTGGTCACTCCGCACGGCTATGACGCTTGAGCGGGACTGTGGGAGGGAGGGAGGGAGGGTAAGCGGGAGGGAAGGCAGGCGTATGCCCGTCTTCTTCTTTTTTCAGAGCTACTCCTGGGCCTCGCGAAACGTAGACGTGCTCGCGTATCAAGCGGGAATAGCGGATTTGGCCCCTTCTTAGCTCTCGATTCGTGTATTGTGGTACCACCTCGCGTAATTAATGTTTAATTAATTAATGTTATTTTCGAGGGGTCACTCGTGTATTAGGGTTTTCGCGAATTGTGGAATCGCGTATTGGGGGGGCTGACTGTACCTCACTTCCATTAGTTATAACTTCAGGCAAGTCGTTGATAAATATAACGAACAGCAGTGGTCCCAACACAGATCCCTGAGGTACCCCACTTGTAATTTCCCTCCACCCCGAGCCTATTCCATTCACCAGTACCCTCTGTCTCCGATCTTTCAGGAAGGCTTCTATCCATTTCACACATTTCTCCCCTATATTATAGCTTCTAACTTTCTCTATTAACCTTTTATGTGGGACCTTATCGAAGGCCTTCATAAAATCGCAATATACCACGTCTATTACATCACCATCTTCTAGAATTTGCATCCAATCATCTACCACCTTAATTAGCTGTAGTACCGTCGACCTCCCCGGCAAGAATCCGAACTGTCTCCCACTGAAAAGTTGGTTTGACTTCATATGATCCATTATTCCTTCTCTAATTACTGTTTCCATTAGTTTACACACAACACTTGTCAAACTGACTGGTCTATAATTCCCTGGGTCATTTCTCTTTCCCTTCTTAAATATAGCTGTTATGTTCGCCTCTCTCCAGTCCATCGGGATTTGTCCTGTATTAAACGATACCTCAAATAACATTTTCAATGGCTCTACTAACATCTCCCCTCCTTCCTTTATGATTCTTGGGTGTATCCCATCCGGTCCCGGTGACTTACTTCTATTCATTTTTTCTATAGCCCTTCTTATTCTAGCATGGGAAAACTCTATTAGTTCTAGTGCCGGTGCCTGTTTGATGGGAATAGTAGGCACTGCATCCTCCGACTCCACTGTTAGTACCCCCCCAAAGTATTTCCCCAGCACCTCTGCTTTCTCCTTATCAGTCTCCGCTCTACTCCCATCATTCAACCCCCCCACCAGCTCTGGGATCCCTACTCTTCTTGTTAACTTTTCCTGAATGTACTTTCAGAATATTTTTGGATTATCCTTCACATTTCTAGCTATCTCTCTCTCCCTCTCCTTCACCCCCCTCCTTGTTTCCCACCTTATTTTATTGTTTATTTGTCTGCGTTCCAGATCCACTTCCTTAGCCTCTATACTAGACCCCCTGTTCTTTTTTAACAATTTTAATCTTTCCCACAATCGTTTCTTTCTTCTAATCAATATCCAAAGCTTTCTTTTCATTGGCAATTCTGGGTTAGTTCTTTTCCTCAATTTTGTTTTATCCTTATATTCCCTTACTGGTACACTTTTGGATACAGCATTCTCCAGTTTGACTCTAATTTTCCTCCACATTCCTTCAGCGTCTTCACCGTTCAAATATTCCCCCCAGTCAATGTCCAAACACCGTCTCAGCAGCTCATAATCTGCTCTATCATACATGTATATTTTTCTATTGCTTCTATTATCCCTCTCCGATTTAATGTTACAACTAAAGCTTATACAGGCATGGTCACTACGACCTATAGGGCTATCCACATTAACATGTTCCACTATATCCTCTTCATTGCTAAAAATCAAATCAAGTACACTCCCCTGCATCCCATCTCTATATCTTGTCATCTCTACAATATGTTGCGTTAAAAAACAATCTCTCACTTTCTCTATAAACTTATTTTCCAGGCTACCCTGTCCCGCTGGAGTAGTACAATTTGCCCAGTTGATCCCTGGCAAATTGAAATCTCCAATCAAAATTTTATATTTGTTCTCTCTATTATCTATCTCCTCCATTGCTTTCAGTAGGTTATCATCCTCTCCCCTGCTATTATTTGCTTCTATATATAGAGGCAATTAGAATTGATCCTCTTACACATTTTACTTCAATACACAAATACTCACAATACTGCTGTCTCATATCCACCTCATTAACCTTGAGCTCTTTTCTTACATAAATAAACAGTCCTCTTCCAACCTCTGCTCTAATAGCATTTCTCTCATATAACTCAAAACCCTCCAAACTATATCCACCAGTTCCCTTTCAATTCTAACATTTTTTGGTCTTACTTCCTGTAGGGCTATGACATCAGGTTTTTCCTCTTCATCCTGCAACCTACATATCAGTTCTCTTTTCTTGTCCTGAGTAAACACATCCACATTACTAAACATAATCCTTAATCCATCTACCATTCCTTCAGCAATTACACCATCCCGCTCCTCCAGTCCGTACCCTACTCCCCTGTTAGCACTACTGGGTCTGCCTTTGTCTCCTGTCTCTCCCTGTGACACCTCCACCCCGTTCTCCTCCTCCGTCACAACTCTCATCATATTCTCTCCCCTCACTGATCTCCCCCTCCTTTCTACTCTTATAAACCACTTCCTCACTTTTCCATCCCTCACTCTCCAGTAAAAATTTCTCTTATCCTCCTCATCCAACTTTCCATTATTTTCATCAGCCTTTTCTTGTAATTCCTTAATTTTGTTCCTTTGTTCTATACTCAAATCCTTCTTTAGTCTTATGTGTTTCAGTTTATCATTTGTATTTAGCCTCCAACTAAAATTTGTCACAGTCTCCGCCACTACCCTAGTTTTAAACTGTACCCTTATAGGTCTCATCTCTCCCCTTTTATATCTACCTATCCTACTGATCTCCTCCACCTGCCCTTCCCATCCATATTCGTCCTCATCCACACCTTTCAAGACCTCCTTCACTGTCTCCATATCCCTCACTTTTCTCACTCCATTATCATTCATATGAGTCTCTATATCTCCATACAAGATTACACCCCTATCCCTGTCCATGGCCTCCCTCACGACACTCTCCTTGTTCTTCATGACCCCTACAACTGCACTCTCAAAACTTTTTTTGGTCATATTCATTTCTTCCTTTTGCTCTTTCATAATATCCTCCAAATTCTTGACTTTTTGTTTACCTACCACCGTCCATGCAGTCGACTCCTTTACTTCCGTGAAACGTCCTTCGTATTCCTTCAGCTGCTCCTTCAATGCCATATTCTCTGCTCCCAGTTCATCTACCCTTTTCAATACCATCTCTAGGCTCTCATTAACTGCCAAAAAAGGCCTGCATTCACTTCCTTCGCTAGGCCTATTCCCTTCCCCACCTATCACACCACACATTACACACAGTGCCTTAACTTTCTCACCAATATCCCCTTCCATTTCTCCGTATCACTCATCCACTTTTCCAAATCCTTCACAACAATACTCACCTCTTCTAACTTCTTATCTGTGCTCTTAAATCCCCGAAAACGTTGTAACCTTCCTTCCGCCTCCGTCATACCCGAAATTCCCTCTGCCATGTTTGTTTACAAACTCAACAACTCACAACCCTACCGCTATCCCGTCACTACACACTCTTATTACACTATATATCACCCCTCCACCACACCAATATATCCTCCAAACACTTCACTAAATCCTTCCTCTTCTTGTTAGCCCCGTATGCACTCGATATCCTTGAATTAATTGACTATTCCCATAACATATGCCGGAGCCTCAAACTTGCGTCCGCCTTCCGCCATGGTGTGCCGCCAATGTGTGTCTCTTTCACTTAGACTTAGTTTTATAGTCATTATTATAGTACAGTAAACTTCCGTTAATCCGAAGGGCAGCGGACCGGCCCTCGTTCGGATTAGTGGTTTTTTCGGATTATCGGATGTTACCCCCCCCCCCCCCCCCCCGACTTTTTTTTGAAGACCCAAACCAAGACACAAACACATGATAATAATGATAATAATGACTAATCATGACTTTAACTCACCTTTATTATGAAGAGAAGAGATGTGTAGCATTGAAGATAAGCCCCCAGCACCAGCCCCAACCCAGCCCCCAACCAGCCACTAGCCCCTAGCCCCATATTAGTAACTTATAATCACTGCTCCGCACTGTAAGTGTACTTTAATGTAAAATGAACTTAAAAAGACTTATTTTTTTTTTGTATTTTGCTGGTTTTATATTTTTTTTGGGGTCCTTAAATCTACTACACTTCACTGATTATTACTCCACAGCCATATCCTCCAAGCCTTCAATATCTGAAGGGGGAGCTAGGGCTACCTCAGGAGTGGCTAGGCTGGCTGGGGCTACCACAGGGGCGGCTGGGGCTACCACAGGGGCGGCTGGGGCTACCACAGGGGCGGCTGGGGCTACCTCAGGAGTGGCTAGGCTGGCAGGAGCTACCACAGGGGTGGCTGGGGCTACCTCAGGAGTGGCCTTCACAGGGGATGCTAGGTCCTCCCAGCCTTCAAAATCAGCAGGAGGCATAGGTTCTGGTGTGGTAAGAGGTTCAGGTGAGCTGGTACGCGAGTCGTCTGTGAGAGGCATTGTTGCAGGTCTAGGGTTGTCTGGTTCATCTGATCGGCGGCCCCGTTGGTGCATGTTTTTCATCAGGTCCCTGATGTCTGCCTGCTTGACTGCCCTGCCCCTTTTCGCATAGAACTCATTACGGAGGATGTGGAAATCGATTGTTTCACTTGCATTATATTGGCTAGACTGTTCCACAAATTTTACCAGACCATCGAAATAGGTAGCAGCTTCCTTCCAGGTTACTTTGCCATCGTCATCTGCCTCTTCCTCTTCCTCAGACGAGTGCTCCTCAACATAGTCTGGCTCCACAACACTCCGGATAATTTCTGTATCTGTCACCTCTTCCTCGCCCTGCAGGTCACCATCCACATCAACCCACTCCTCAATATCCTCTTCAGTCATCCTCTTGGGGTCGTTGACCGGCACGGTATCCATCAGGCCTCGGATTTCGTTGATTGCCTCCCTGCGACGCCCAAGAAAGCCTTCGAAATCGTGCTCATCTTCTTCAACTTCTTCAGGGTCATCTACCTGGGCATACAGCTTGTTCCAACATTTCTTGAGGGTTACCTCCGAAACATCCTTCCAGGCTAGGGCAGCATCATATATGGCATCCTTGATGGAAAAACTTGACTGGAAAGTTTTTACTGATGCATCAGAGTTAATCAGCTTGCGGGCAAATGAGGACTTGTAGCTCTGCTTAAACTTCTGGCACACACCCTGGTCCATTGGTTGTATCAGACTAGTCACATTAGGGGGCAAGTAGGTGACAAAGATGTTTCCAGACACTAGTTCGTGGGCAGGGGGATGTGCTCTGCAGTTATCCAGGAATAGGACAGCCTTGGTGTCCTCAGGAAGGCCAATCGACTTGAAGTAGGCCTTGACTTCGGGAACAAAGTGCTTGAAAAACCAATCATGGAATACTTGGGCAGTCATCCATGCATTGCTCTGTGCATCATAGATCACTGGCAACTTCCCTCGCATGTTCTTGAAAGCACGGGGATTCTTAGCCTTGCCGATAACAAACAAACGATTGCGACATTTACCGGAAGCATTCCCACTCAGCAGGATTGTGAGACGTTCTTTATTCATTTTGAATCCGGGTGCAGCCTTCTCTCCTCTACCAGCTAATGTCCTTCTTGGCAAACAGCGCCAATATAGCCCTGTCTCGTCTGCGTTAAAGATTTGGTCTGGGGTCAGCTGGTGATCTTGAACAATGGTAGCAAAAATGTGTGCAAACCGATCGGCGGCCTCTTTGTCGGCAGAATTCTTTTCTCCGGCGACATCTAGGACCCTAATTCCATGCCTAATTTTAAAGTTTCTCAACCAGCCGTCGGAGAATTTTATATCGTCTTCCATATTCATATCAGACAGGAATTGCTTGGCCTTTTCAATTATCATAATCCCTGAGATAGGCTTGCCCTCAGCCCGCTTGGCCGTAAACCACTTATGCACTGCCTCGTCAAGTTTTTCATGTTTTGGTTTTTTCATTGTCTTTCTCACATCACCCGTATAACTTGACTTCCCAAAGGCAACAAACTTCGATAAGTTAGCCTTTGCCTTCACTATGTTTGAAACTGTGGAGGCACCGATATTAAAAGTTTCCATAACTTTACGCCGATCACTGCCTTTCTCTACCATCGCTATCACTCGCAATTTGTCAGCTATGGACAGAGTTACGTGCTTCCTCTTATGTTTGTTCTTGTCATTCCTCCCTCGTGCACCTGAAGTTGCTGTGGGACCCATCACTAAGTCACTAAGTCACTATATCACAGGATAAACACGGGATAAACAACGTTTCAGGTAGACCGACAACGGCAGACTGTTTACTCCGGCCTGGCCGCTAGAGGGACGATATTTTGAATTATCGCGCGCCCGGTAAATTAAAAAAATCGAACTATTGGGTGAATTCGGATTTGGCCTCAAATTGAAAAATTCGGACTATTGGGAGAATTCGGATTTGGCCTCAAATTGAAAAATTCGGACTATTGGGAGATTCGAATTATCGGTCGTCGGATTAACGGAAGTTTACTGTAGTTATGATTATTTATACTGGACTATGGTAATTGATAGTGTAATTTTCACTTCTTTATTGTTAGGAATATATATTTTAGTGTCACTTTCACTTGTTCATATTGTTCTGAAGGCACTTATTATTACTTATGTGTGTCTCTTTCACTTAGACTTAGTTTTATAGTCATTATTATAGTAGTTATGATTATTTAAAGAGGTTGGGTCGGTGGGCTTGCGACCCCCACCCGGAAAAAATATCTAAGCAAAAAAAACCGAACGAACAGCCTCGGATGCGGACGGAACCAACGTTGACGAACCACGACCGACTAAGGACATGCCTTCGGACATTCTGAGAATGGCGACATGGAATGTTAGTGGCATGAATGATGGCACAAAAGAGAGAGAGGTTCTGGAAGTGTTAGTGAATGCCAGGCTGGATGTATGTGGAATGACAGAGACCAAATGGAAAGGTTCAGATGTGAGAGAGTGGGAGTGTGGAATAGGTGTGTGTGCTGGAGTGAGTGAAGGAATAGCGAGAGAAGGTGCATGTTTGTTTGTAAGTAGCAAATGGAAGGAATGTGTAAGAGAGTATGGGTCTGTGGGTTCAAGGATTGTGTGGGTGAGAATGAAAGTAGGAATACAAACGTGGGTGATTGTATGCGTGTATGCCCCGACAGAGGATATACTTGAAAGAAAGAAAGAGGAGTTCTGGATGAATGTGGAGGCGTGCCTGGAGAAGTTTGACAAGAACGAAAGAATATTTCTGATTGGGGATATGAATGGTAAGGTGGGTGATAGGAAAGTTGAGGGAGTGGTGGGAGGGTGGGGGGTACCATCAGAGGTGAATGGGAATGGTAGTGCACTTGTGGACGTATGTGTGGGGAGGAGGCTGTGGATAGCCAACACCTTCTTCCGACACAGAATGATCCACAGGTACACGTGGAAACGGATGTTGACAATGAAGGATAAGACAGTGGTGGAACGAAAGTCATTGATTGATTATGTATGTGTGGATGAACGAATGAAGAAATCTGTGATGGATGCTAGGGTGTATAGGGGTATTGGAGGGGGTCTGTCTGATCATTATGTAGTGGTAGCTAAGGTTAGGATACAAAAGAAGTGGGTGAGGAGAGCGGGAGGGAGGCGAGAGGAGGGTGGAATGGTGAGGAGGGTGGAGAGGTTGCAGGAGGAGGAAGTCAGGGAGGAGTACAGGAGAGCAGTGGAAAGACGACTAGGTGGGTTCGACCTGGAAGTTATGGAGGAAGTGGAGGAGATGAGCAAGGTGTTTAAGGATGAGATCTGTGCAGCATGTGAGGAGGTGTGTGGAGTGAGGAGAAGAGGGAGGGGAGTGAAAGGTACAGCATGGTGGACAGAAGAGGTAAGAATAGCTGTGGAAGAAAAGAAGAAAGCATATAGAGAGTGGTTGGGTAGTAGAGGGAATGAAGATTCCGAGAGACAGAAACGAGCGAGGTACGTGGAGAGTAAGAGGGTGGTGAAGAAAGTAGTGAAGGAAAGTAAGAGAAGAGTAGATGAGGAATTTGGAAGGAATCTGAGTGTAAAATGGAGGGAGAGTAAGAAACTGTTCTGGAAAGAAGTCAAGAAAGTTAGGGAAGGTAGCAAGGGAAACAGTAAGGGTGTGAAAGATAAGAATGGGAGAATGCTAGCCGAGAAGCAAGAGAGAGTCGAAAGATGGAGGGAGTACTTCAGTGAGTTGCTAAATGAAAGGAATGAAGAGCCAGCAAACATAGCTGGATATGGTATGGGAGGGAGAAGAAGAGAAGTAGTGGAGGAGGAGGTGGGGATCAGGAGGTCAGAAGTGTGGGAAGCCATGAAAAGAGTGAAGTTGGGGAAAGCACCAGGAACAGATGGAGTGTGTGGGGAAATGTTGAGGTATGGTGGTGAGATAGTGATAGAATGGGTATGGAAAATGTGCAAACTAGCATGGGAGAAGGGGAGTGCACCCGATGACTGGAAGACTGGCATAATAGTCCCCCTATATAAGGGCAAAGGGGAAAGAGGAGTGTGTGGTAACCACCGAGGAATATGTCTTCTAAGCGTAGTAGGGAAGGTATACAGTAGGGTAGTGATTGAGAGAGTGAGAGTGAGAACGGAGAAATGGATAGGCGACGAGCAGGGAGGCTTTAGGAAGGGAAGAGGATGTGTAGATCAGATTTTTACCCTGAATTGTGTTGTGGAGAAGTATCTGGAGAAGAAACAAAAGGTGTATGTTGCCTTTATGGACTTGGAGAAGGCCTATGACAGAGTGGATAGAGAAGGTTTGTGGAAAGTACTTAGAATATACGGAGTAGAGGGCAAGTTGCTGAAAGCAGTGAAGAGCATGTATGAGGGTGCAAAGGCGGCTGTACGTGTGGAGAGTGAGCAGAGCGAGTTCTTTGACCTGAATGTTGGTTTGAAACAGGGGTGTGTGATGTCCCCGTGGTTGTTTACTGTATATATGGATGGAGTTATGAAAGAAATACTATCAAGAGCAGTGGATGTTGGTATATCGCTGAAAAGGGAGGGAATTGAGTGGAAGCTACCTATACTGCTGTTTGCGGATGATACAGTTCTGATGAGTGATAATGAATGGGAGTTGCAGGGTCTGGTAAATGAGTTTGGAACAGTGTGCGAAAAACGGAATTTGAAGGTAAATACGGGGAAGAGCAAGGTTATGGTCTTCGAAAGGGGTGAAGTCACAGAGTGTGAGGTGAAGCTGAACGGTCAGGCTATGGAGATCGTCAACTCTTTTAAGTATCTGGGCAGTGTGTTGAGTAAAGATGGGACTATGGATGAAGAGGTGCGGGAGAGGGTACAACAGGGGAAGAGGGTTGTAGGAACGCTAAAAGCAGTAACAAGAAATAGGGTGGTCAGTATGGAAGTGAAGAAGTCCTTGCATGACAGTGTGGTAATCCCGACACTGACTTACGGAAGCGAAGCATGGACGTTGGTTGAGAGACTCAGACCAAGAGTGAGAGCAGTGGAAATGAATTACTTAAGGAGTGCGTGCGGAATTACATGGAGGGATAGACAGACTAATGAGGAAGTAAGAAGGAGGTGTGGTGTGGAGGTAGATGTGCTGGAAAGTGTGAAAAGGAACAACTTGAGATGGTTCGGCCATATGGAACGTATGGAAAGCGAGAGAATGACTAAGAGGGTGTACGAGAGCGAGGTGGAGGGACAGAGGGGGAGAGGTAGACCGAATATGAGGTGGAAGGATGGAGTGAGGAACTACATGAATGAAGGCGGTGCTGGTTGGGGGGAGGGGCGTCGACTGACTGGGGACAGAGGTGCATGGGGGCGGTTCGTTCGTGGCCACCCCTTCGGGGATCACGGCGTCAGGCAATAGATAGATAGATTATTTATACTGGACTATGGTAATTGATAGTGTAATTTTCACTTCTTTATTGTTAGGAATATATATTTTAGTGTCACTTTCACTTGTTCATATTGTTCTGAAGGCACTTATTATTACTTATGTGTCTCTTTCACTTATACTTGGTTATATTATTATTATTGAGTGTCACTATCACTGTCACTTACACTTCAATAGTTTGCCAGAGTGTGGAAATCATTGAAGCAGGTGCCGGCACACAGTCCCACCTGACACTCGAGGCATTGCAAAGTGGTTTTTGTGGGTTTGCTTGGTCGTCGAGTTGTGCGGGTGCACACATAGCACCTCTTCTGCATCCTTATTCAGCTGTTAGGACCCTGGAAAGGAAGGGCGACGAGCTGGTGCTTTCTGATGAAGTCGGCACACCCTATTCTGTCCATCATGCCTGGTCCTTGTAGTGGCCTCCCTGGTGTACCCGCATGTTTTACCAGGAGCTCATGTATCAGCTGCTTTTGGAAGGTCCGCAGGCTCTTGTACTTGATGACTGGACACCTCAAACGGTAGATGTTGTACGCGTTGAGGACAGACATATCTACTGTATGCAGGACAAACTTCTTGTACCACCTGCAAGATGTTCGCAGGCAGTCTATGAAGCCCATCTGCATGTCGGACTTGTCGACGAGGCGCATGTTCAGGTTATAGTCCAGAACAGCAGCTGGTTTTTTGTGATAGGGTTCTTAGTTTTTCGGTCCACCTTCCCTGTGGGGACCATCTCTGCTTTGTGGCATGTGGTGAGGAGGTTGACCTTACGCTGGTCATGCCAGTGGATGGAGAGGATGGGGCCACTCTTCTTATGGAATATGTCCGTCTTCTTAGTTTTTGTTGGGTAGGCTGGCATGCCCTTCCTCTTCCCCTTCACTGTGCCGACAGTTTCGGTCTTGGAGGTACAGTACTTGGCGAGGATAGGCGACGTGTAATAATTGTCGGTATAGAGGACGTGGTTGTCATGGAAGTACCTCTCCATCATCCTCTTTACCACAGTGCCGCCAAAACCAATGAGGGGGTCAATCTCCACCTCACCACCCTTGCCGCTGTAGACTATAAAGTCGAGCAGATATCCCGTCTTGCAGTCGCAGAGGACGAAGAGCTTGATGCCGAAGCGGTGTCTCTTTGACGGGATATACTGTCGGAAGTTCAGCCTACCACGGAACAGGACCAGAGACTCGTCGATGCACAGCTTCTGAAATGGAATCAGGTAGGTGGAAAACCGATGACGTATCATGTCATACAGTTGCCTGATCTTCCAGAGTGTGTCGGGCTCGTGGACATGCATGTTATTTGTCAGGTGGAAATATGAGAGGATGTCGAAGTACCTATCCCTTGACATGAATTTGCCAAATGCTGGAGTCGTTGTGAGGTCGCCAGTTATCCAGTAGTCGGCCAGAACGTGCTTCTTTATGTGTGTCATCAGCATTGTGAGTGCCAAGAACACATATAATTCTGCCACAGTGAGAGCTCTCCATGCCACCATCTTTGCACTTGTCTTCCTGCCAAGAAAGTTTGAACAGATAGCCTGGTGGTGATTTGTCTCTTTGACAAGGTACTGTATTCCATGACTTCATTGTCGTAGAAGCCACAGAAAAGTTCACTGGGGGTGGCATTTGGGCCACAGGGATATGCTGGTGACACCCCAGAACCCTGTTGTACCTCGTCAAAGGCAGGAAAATCTGGCACAAAATCCGCCCCATCTGACCGCACAAACATTTCAGCAGGTCGAGGACGTGGAGCTGCAGCAGGCACACGCCCTGGACACCCTGGCACACGCCCTTGGCCACGCGGATGCCCAGGCGGACGCCCTGCACGCCCACGCCCACGCCCACGCCCAGGCCCAGGGGCAGCGGCGTCGGCAGGCCGACCACGTCCACGACCTCGAGGTCCTTTGACTCTTCTTGTCGGGACTCCCTCTTCCTCTTCCTCAGGCGACGTCAGGTCATCTGGGGCAATGTCGGGGTTGTCAGCAGCCTCTTCAGGAGTCAACTCTGGTGAAGAATAGACCGGGCGTCGGCGGCGTGGGGCTGCGGGAGGTTGAGCAATGGGAGCCTCGGCCTCAGGATTTGGGCTCCTTTTGCGGCTAGCCGGGGACTTTTCCGCAGGAAATAATGACCTACGATGCGGGGCCTGTGGTGACACACTGTGGGAGGCCAATGGCGCACTTGTAGAGGCCCTTTGGTCATCTTGAGGGACAGATGAAGCTGAGGGCTGTGGGTGGCCCTCCCGGCGTCCCGGGTCAAGGCGTCGTGACAAAGGAATGCGGGTGGTTGCTAGGCCTGGGTCGGCGTCACTCTCACTATCTACGCCTTCCCTCACTTTTTCTGCCTCCCTGCGTGCTTTCTTGGCTGCACTTTTCACTAAAGACTGTTTATAGAAGTATTTACCCACTTTCAAGGGCGTACGGGCAGGCAAAGGGGAAGTCCTGGCGTAGGGCTAGGCCTACCCTGACCTACGAAACTAGGCGAAGGGGTTGGCTCTAGCACACTTGGTACTTCAATAGCACCTTCCTCCACCACTTCCACATCAGGATCATCACTACTATCACCCCCCTCAAATAAATCAACATTGTCATCAGCACCAAATCCCACAAAATCGTCAATTTCGCTCCCACTTCTACTCTGAATTTAGAGGTTTTTGTCCACAGAGCTTTCACCACTGCTCAAATCCTGGTTGAAAAGTTCACGGTATATGGCACTGTCACTTAGCAAACTTTTCACTTTCCTTACTTTCCTTTTCTTCTCGGTTGGCAGAGGCGTAGATGTTGCAAGCGGGGTAGCACTGGGACGCGCGGGAGATTGCACAGTATCGGACGCGTCGGAATTCATTTTTTGCTGTAGCTCTCAATGGCGGCAACGTAGGAACTGATAAGCGTGGTAGTTGAGGCTTGGTGGCGCTACGATCGCCCCCGCTAAGTAAAATTTGCCCGCGCGAAATTTAAAGCACGCTTTCAAGCAAATGCCTTACATAAGGCATACCGGGTTGCGGCCCTTCAGCCGCGCTGTCCTTACCTAAGGCAGCCCGGGTAGGAAGGGTTAAGGGTCGCTCTACTGGTGATCTTTTTTCATATCTTACTAACTCTTGGTCATCCTCCTTTCGGGACTTCGGTGATACTTTTTCTATTGCACTAGACATATCGAAAGCCTTCGATAGAGTCTGGCATAAATCTTTAATTTCTAAACTACCCTCCTTCGGTTTCTATCCCTCCATCTGTGCCTTTGTCTCTAATTTCCTTTCCGGCCGTTCCATAGCCGCGGTTGTGGATGGCCATTGTTCACTTCCTCACCCTATAAACTCCGGTGTTCCTCAGGGCTCTGTCCTATCTCCTATTCTCTTTCTAATTTTTATAAATGATCTCCTTAATTGTACCTTAATTCCCATCCATTCATACGCAGACGACTCAACCTTACACTACTCCATTACTTTTTGAGAACGCCCCAGCCAGCAATCCCTCAACGACAAATGTAATGAAGCCATAGAACTCTTAAATTCTGATCTAAATACTATTTCCAATTGGGGCAGAGAAAACCTTGTTAACTTTAATGCTTCCAAAACCCAATTTCTCCATCTATCTACCCGTCAGGATCTCCCAGCGGACTATCCCTTATTCTTCAACAATACAAAAATCAACCCTTCATCTTCTCTCAATATTCTTGGCGTCTCTTTTTCTTCTGCTCTCATTTGGAAGGACCATATTACCAGTCTTGCTAAGGCAGCCTCCCAGAAGCTGGGTGTGCTCAACCGCCTTAGGGGGTTCTTTTCCCCTGCACAGCTTCTTGCTCTGTACAGGGGCATAGTGTGCCCTTGTATTGAGTATTGTTCACATGTGTGGGGAGGTTCCTCTCACACCACACTCCTAGACAAGGTTGAAAGGAAGGCCTTTCGTATCATTAACTCCCGTCCAGTCACCAACTCTCTGCAATCTCTCTCTCTCCCCCGCAATGTTGCATCTCTCTCGCTATTCTATCGCTACTATAATAATCAGTGTTCCTCAGAGCTTTCCCAGTATATACCACCTCCTTTACGTAGGGCACGTGGTACCCGTCTTGCAACTCAATCCCACCCCTACTCTGTGCAACTCTCCAACCCAAGAGTGAAACGTTACTCTCAAACTTTCTTCTACTCAACAGCTGAGCTCTGGAACTCTCTCCCAGAATCAGTCTTTCCCGCTTCCTATGACTTAAATTGCTTCAAACTCCGTGTGTCCAGGCATTTTGGCTCGAACGTCCCTTGATTTTGGCCCCGTCACTCTTTCAACTATGGGGGAGGCACTCGCTATAGGCAGTTATGCCTTTTGCCTCCCTCAATCACATAGAAAAAAAAAAAAAAAAAAAAAAAGCCAGAGCGTAATACAATTATGTATCCCTGAAAGCGCGTTAATTCAGCTTTCCAATGACACCAGAACCATCCTCCTACGACCACGTGTTCTCTTGCAACGATCGTGCAAGACGAGTGCAAAATCCCTAAAATACGGTAATTTCTTTACATAATACCCAGTGTAGTGAGGGAGGGAGGGTGGATGTGTGTGGAGTAGACGTCAGTAGTCGCGCGGGGTCCGTGCCGAGCGGTCATGAGCCAACTTACGCTCCTCCACCCGCTCCTCTCTCTCTCAGAGCCATTATTGCTCCAAAATTGCATACAGATTTAAGTCGGGCCCCGCTCTTTGGGCTGGTGTTCTCTATATGGACTTAAGTCGGGCCCCGCTAATAAGGGGTTAATGGTTATCATTACACTGTTTTCTCAGCTTACAAAGTACAGTAGGGTCTCACATAAAACGAGTTTATGTTCGATAAACGAGGGCGTTTTATGCGAATTTCGTTTTATGTGAACACAGCATTTTGGTGGCGCAATATCGTCAATGTTCACTGTAAGCGAAAATTTTCGTACAAAGCGAACGATATTTCATACAAAGCGAACGATATTTCATACAAAGCGAAACGATATTTCATACAAAGCGACGATATTTCATACAAAGCGAACTATATTTCGTACAAAACGACTATATTTCGTACAAAGCGAACTATATTTCGTACAAAGCGACGATATTTCGTTTAATATATTAAATATTAATATTTTAGGCCGGTCGTTTTAATCGAGACTCGTTTTATGCGAACACGTTTTATGCGGGACCCTACTGTACTTCTAGGAATCAAAGAGGTAAACACTTTCTCATTTAACCCTCTAACTCTCATGGATCTTCAGAAACTTAAACAATTATTTAGTGATGTATGTATGTTTCTATGTATGTATGTACAGTCAGGTCTCGATATACACACGTTTTATATACACGGTAACCTCAAAAATTCCAAAGTCGGCCACAACACAGAAAAGTCGAAAAGTCGGGATCATACACTGGTGTCGGCCCAAGCCTAGGTACGGTATATATAAATTATTAAGAATGTTATTGATGCATCAAATGTCTGTCTGTCTATCTATTTAATGCATCTATCTCCCATATACATAACTATAACTATGTATTATTTGGTCTTTTTTAAATATATGAATAATTTCTAATACGATGGAATTGAAAACAATATTATCCTTCCAACACAAATAATAAAATGAAAACCAGTCAATAAACTTTGTTTTGTCTTTACAGAAACTTAAGTCCATCTCACATACAGTATGTACATATGTTCGTATTTTATCGATTGCTTGCCCCTAGCAACTCACTCTCTCTATCTATCTATCTCTCTAATGCATCTATCTATCTCCCTTATACATTAACATAACTATGTCTTATTTGGACTTTTTGTAATCTATGAATCATTTCTAATGCGATGGAATTGAAAAATATAATATCCTTCCATATTAGCTCGAGCTAATTGGTTGACCCTCCGACCGACCGTTGGATTTCCCTTTATTTATTTATTTTTTCCATGGTACATTTTTTCCTTGAAAGTGTGTCTAAACAAAATGATGGGGAATTACTTTAAACTGGTTTTTATTAACATTTGTGTCATATTTGCTGATTATGAGTGGGTGGATTTTTTTTTTTTAAATCCCTCATATCGGAAATTATTCACAGATTATATAACAAGAGACCAAATAACATACACTTTTAAGTTAGTTCAATAGTTTTACATTTTAAATAAAGGTCATAACTTCTCTACTTTCTGGTCTATTGAACCATAATAAAGAGAGGGGGAGGGAGGGAGCGCCCCCGACATTCACAACCAGTCTGATGATGATAATGATATAATGAACAATATTTCTGTGTTCTGTGTTTTCGATGGATGAGGACGATGAAAATGCTGGGGAACCTAGAGGGGCTGATGTCTAGCTGTAGCACAAGGCTTATCAACTTAATCACAGTAATGGGGTCGGGGTTGGGGCCGGGACGGGGCGGGGAGAGAGTACAGCGGCGGGGATACTACCGAACGTCAACACATCTCTATTCACACAAATAGGTCAGTAACAGGTCTAAAACAGTTCTTATTGATGCTTAATGTATTCTATGTTATGTCATATATGATGTTGGTGGTATAATGTAATGTAAGTCGGCTGAAGGTAGGCAAAAAGGGCCAAAAGGGGGAATTTGGGAAAGTGGCTGGAACGAATTAATTAATTCCCATAAGGCCTGTTATTTCTAAAACACGGTTTTGATATAAACAGTACTTACACGGTATGAATGAACCACGAATATCAAGACATGACTGTATGTACTGTATATATGTATATATGAAAGTACTCAGGCACATACCCCATAACTGGGTGAGGCCGACTTGAGACAGAGCCCGAACAGAAACAACATTTAAAGTTCCAGTTCTTGGGATTCAGGACCACATTCCCGGTCCCTCATCCTTCTCCCATATCCCCACCATTCTGATACTGTCTCTCTCACTCCACTTCTTCTCTTTCATTACTCTCATCTTTTAACATCACAGCACTCCCTTTGGGTTCTGCAC